>VZTJ01005387.1:165011-272086 GCA_013397795.1 Orthonyx spaldingii | reverse complement strand
CCGGGCATTGAATGTGATGAAGACAGAAATATCTCTAGTTTGTCCTGACACAAGATTATCATCTTTGCATCTGGCACACTGTAAATATTCATTACAGATACTGATTTTGTGATACTTTTCACATGGGTGGGACTCAGCCAGCAAGTATGAGGATTTTTCTCTGTGTTGATCTTTCTAATATTTACATGAAAAAATAGGAGGTAATGATGTGGGACACATGTTGAGAAATGCTTCTCTGTGTCCCATGCTTAGATAATTGGTCAGTGCATCTCCTTTTCCTCACAAACATCTGCTCTCACTACAGCTGTTCAGGATGTATCTCCTCTTCTCCACATTGCCATCCTTGCACATATAAAGGCAATAAAAATGAGGATGGGAGGCAACTGGATCCAACTTAACCAAAAGTGAATTTATCCTCTCCCTTCTCAGAGTAAATCAATTCAAGTTGTCATGATGGTCACTTATTTTCCCAAACTCTGTACATAGCAAAATAAAAATAAAACACCCTTTTCTGTCTGTAATCAAAATAAAAATAAAACACCCTTTTCTGTCTGTAATCAATGTCTCTGTGTAATGTATTTACATACAGCCGACCTGACTCATTTCAGTTTTGCTGTGAAAATTTTTCCTTTTCTCATCAGCGATCTTTTTATGTTTTGAGGCAACTTTTTTTTTCTGTTAAGACTTGCTTAGGATCTGTGCTAAGAGTTTGCCCAGAGAGGCTTTGGAATCTCATCCTTGGAGGTAACACAGACCTGGACTGGAAGTGGCCCAGAGCAGCCTGCTTGAATGGGTCTTGCTCTCATCAGGTTCAGAGAGGCTGGATCACAGACCTCCTGGGATCCCCTCTGACCAGGATTATCTCTGCCAGTTATTTGAGCTCTTATTAAACTTGCTGTAGTCCTAGTGTAGTCCTTTACCTCGGTCTTCAAACAGTTATGTCAGGACTAGAATCTCACTACCACAGGCACTATTCAGCACTGCTAACCCAAGCATGAAAAAAAAAAGGCTGTAATTGTAGTAGATTTTATAATGCTGCATTTTTTTTTCAGTGGCTTTCTTTTCAGACCTGAAGATGTCTTTGAAAATGTAACCAAACTTCCACTGCATTTGCAGGAGCTGAGATGCTCCAGTTTTTACCCCCGCAAAATCCACCTGCCCAGTAATGAGTAAATTGCAGTTAATATCCTATCCCTGGTTGTTGATGCTTTATATAAATTCCTGAAATCTGCCTGTTGTGTGACATGTGTGACTGGTCTTCTATAGCGTGTTAGACTGCATTGTTACAAAGATCTCTTTTTGTCTTCATATTTGGAGGTATGCTACTTTTAAAACCTCTAACAGCTTTTCAGATTTGCTAGCAGTAAGACAAACATATTTAATTCACTAGAACAATTTATCTTATTTATTTATTTAAAAACTATTAAAAACAGGCATCTTTTATTAGTAATCTGTTATTATCCAGTTATAGTCCAATTGGAGACAGCTAAATGTTCCCAGATTTAATTTAACATTCTTGAGGTTATTTTTGATAGAAATAGGGAGGAGGGGATAGTTTTAAAAGGTGAATTGAAATTACACAGTGGAATTTATAATAAATGCTGCGCCATAGCTGTAACTGAGTATCTGACAGAACAAACAAGCATGCTCTACATCAATAAAGAGAGAACCAAAAAAATGACACAGTAACAGATGAACTGCAGTGAGTAAAAGAAATGCACTTGTCAAAACCAAGTAAAATACATAGAGTTCAGTTTCTCTGAAGGGAGCACACTGTGCACCTGCCCAAACAAAATGTGTGCCACATCCAGCACATACACTGGCAGAAGGATCAGTTGTTCTGACTGTCCTAACATATTTGTCCTGGTAGTCAGTTGTATTCTTGCTGTTTCGTCGCTGGACTCCTCTGGGACCACCGTGACCGCCCTCGGTAACTCCTTTATCCCGGGAACTCCAGTCCAGGGCGGAACGGTGGCAGCTGTTTGCCGGTAAAAACAGACAGACCACTTGCCTATTTATCAGCGTTCTTTATTTCCCCCACAGAGGGAAAAAGAAGGCGCAAACAACAACTTCGAGGTGGTGTACCTGGCAAAATGGTCCCGCTCGTCTCTCGCCTGAATCTCTTATGTCTTCGGTCAGGGGAGGGCAAGGCGTGAGACGAGCCAATGGGCAAATGATTGACCAGTGACACCTGGCCAGTCCTGGGCGAACAGGGGAGGGACAGGTACAAAGCAGCGCTATGAATGGTCAACCCATTGGGGCGAATTCATCCTGGTGGTCTGCTCACTGCTACAGTCAGTGGTTATTTTTAGTATGAAGGAAGAGAGTCATGCTTTGTGATTAGCTGAGAACAGAGATTTCATGACTGTCAAAGGTTCACCTGTTTGTGGGCTCTCAGTAGTGGCCAGGGCAGTGTAAGATACTGGATACTGTTCTGTCAGGGTCTCAGGAGGACTTTGACCCTGGTTCTTTTGTTCACCAGTTTATTCTGAAAAGTATTTGAGCTAAATAAGGTAACAGTCACCCTTCTGGTGGAGGGTCTGTGAGAGGAGAGGTCATGCATCTTAGCAGCAGGCTGCACAACCGGTTCAAGACAGTGCTCCAGGGTTAGGGCCAGGACTACTCAGTCCTTCTTCTGGCTGCAGGAGGGAGAGTGAATACGTCATGGTGAATACATCTGCGTTCAGGGAAATGTGTGGTTTTTCTCCTGTGGGTGCTTTTGAAAATTTCTGCCTCTGGGGAAAACAGTGGTATTTATTTACTCAGTATTTTTATTGTAGTGTTCAACTTCACTGAATGGAAATCCATGCTTCCTTGTTAGCTACTGACATTTTCATCTCTTCTTTGTGCTTTGTCTTTTTTTTTCCTGCAGTGTTCTCTGTCTTTGAGTGTCTCCTTTTTCTCATTCTCTTCTTAGTTCTGTGGTAACAACTGTCCTGCCTTTCACTACCTTATGTTTCTCATATATAAACAGAAATGAAAAAAAGTCATTATTGACTACTGAGGGGCAAGATATAACACTCCAGATAGATTAGTAGGGAAGGAAAATCTCTCATCTCTAAAGATATGTTAAAAAAGGGTAGCCCAATATAGCATGTAAGGTCAGATGAGTAGAATCCAAACCTTAATTTATGGTAGATGTCAGATCTGACACAGAAATGTATGAAGCATTAGAAATTTAAATCACTGCCTGGATATTTGATAAATTTAAAGTACAATAAATTACTGAGGGACAAAAAGTGGTTGAGGACCAGCTCTAGGTATTTATTTAATGTGTGCAGTGTACCTCAAGTATCTGTGTATAGACACTGATTTTCAGCTTTTCTTTACACTGTCTTCTGGTCATGCTCCTGATTTTTTTACCATGTGATATTTGCCCCCTCCAGGGTTGCTGAGAGCAATAACTTCTCCTTTTTCCCATGGTCTGAAATTGGAGTCTGGCTGTGACCAGTCTGTATGCGTGCAGTTACTATTCCGAATCTCACCTGTGATTTCATTTTGTTTCTCTTTCCAATCAGAAAATGAAGAGTTTGGCCCAAAGACGCCAGTCTGCACCATCTTTGATCTTTGTCAAAGCACTCAGCAGATCTAGATCGGCCTCAAGGTGAGTCAGTGAGTTTTGCTGGCTGTACTGTTTGGCAGTTTCTCAGCCCAAAACTTTAAACGATTTTTTGAACCGTTGTTCACACCAGGTTGTTGAACATGATTCAGGCTCCTCAGTAGCTGCATGGCTGTAAAGCCTGCTGAAAGATATGACAGAACCAGCCCAGACACTGGCTGATGTCCCAGATGGGGTTTCCCCAGTGCTGCCACACTGAGCTGTTTGTACCTGACTGGGTGGCCAGAGCTGCTCTGCAATTTGCAACCAGGCATGCGACATTTGGTCTGCTCCGTTGTGAAGAGTTTGTGACTGGCTGTGATTGCCTGCTGCGGAGATGGCACGGGCAGAAGAAGATGAATGCTTGTTGCCTTGGACACCTACACAGTGTCAGGCATAACTCAGGATTGTTCATTGTAGAATTGTAGAATTTAATTTGAGCTAAGTTTCTTCTGTCATTGCCTGCTGCATGGTGCAGGCTCTCCAGGACTCTGCACCTGCTGGTTCAGGACAATGCTGTGGGCCAGGATCTGGTGATCACAACCTTCCCCTGTCCAGTATTAGCGCTTGTGGGGCTGAATATGTGGGTGTTAAGCATTCAGCCTTTTTTGGCCTTGTCTTCTGCCAGAATCAGCCATCCTTCCTCCCTCCCTCCCTCCAATGTAAAGCTTCCATAGAAATTGAAGTTTCTGTGGAGTTAGTCCCCTGTCCAGCCCCAGCCCTGACCTGCCATTTGAACCACTCTGCATGCATAACTTTTTTCTCCCTGCACTACAGTTCATTAGACTTTAAACTTACAAAGCGTGTTTATCGAGAAGTGAACCATCTGGTAGGCTGTTAACACTTCCAGCTGCGTATTGCTCTTTACAAAGAAATGTTATTGAGGGAAATAAAAGTATGGGTTTGTAAGGAATATTTTTTCCTACTCTGTGGTGTGTTAAGTAATCAGTATGTGAGTTTTGGAAAGTTTTTTGTCTTTGATCTAATTAATACCTGGTTTGACATCATGCAGAATTCCACAATATTTCAGAAACCTGTGAAAGTATTCTGTGAAAAAATCAGAGCTGCAAAATAGGAAAGTCAAAATTCATTTACTTGCTGGTATTCAGACATTAATACTTTACTTCAATTCTACTTTGAAAATTTATTTTATTGCCTGCTCTGTAAGTATCAGAAATCACAGATAGCTGGAGAGACACCGAGTGCGATACACACTACATTTTCACCTAAGAATTTAATGTTTTCTTAAGTGTCTTGGTTGTATAGCCCAGATCAGAATTATTTCCAAATCTAATGTGTGAAAGGATTCTTTTGTAAGGTCAGTTGGCAGAAACTGCGTGGTGGAGAGGACTGAAGAGGGAATGCAGTGCCTTGTTCTGCAGTAAGGCAAGGCTTACCCTAGGTGACAAACGATGCTGTTTTCACAACTGATGGATGCTGCCTCAGTCATGTCTGTCCTCTGCCTGTGGCATGCAACAATTTAGCTGCTTCTGTTGTTATGAACTGAAGTCTGTGGCCTTTGTGAGAGGTATTGGGAGAAGTTTGAGGACCCTGAAGTCTGAGCAGGTGATTTTGTAGTTTCAGAGTCTTTCAGTTTAGAGGGCAACACTTTGGATGGTGTTTATTATTGTTCACAGGAGCAGCAATTCTCACCTGTGCCCAACTTCCTTGTTTGGCTGTGCAAAGCACATTCCTCTTCATCACCGAACTGATGGATGAGTTTGATCTTTCCACTTGGTTTGTTGTGCAAATGCTTAACTCTGGTGAAGTGCTTTCTCTGAAGGAGAGCTGAAAAGCAACAAAATTACGTCTCATGTTTTCTAATCTCCTCCAAATGTTTTACCTCAGACCTGTCTCTGCTCTTAGTTCTTATAGACACAGCCAGTCTGCAAAATCTATTATTCTGCTCTGTCAGCGAACCTTAATACTGGGACTCCATAACACTTACTTGTTAATGGTTGATTAATGACTTGTAGATAATAAAGCTCCTATCTGAAGTTAGCAAACATCTGTGGGGGATTTATTTGAATACTCTCACCTCAGCAGCTGGCTCACCTCAATATTTGTTGAAATTAATGAACAAGTGCAAAGTTTAAAAGGGCAGGAAATACTTAGAAGCCGACTCAGTTTGTATTTTTATACCACTTTATATGTCAGGTGTCCCTGGTTTATATACAAGGCACTTTCATAAAACATAGTGGCACTTTGGACAGACTTACTCTGGGGCATTTTAAAGTTTATTAATGCTATTTATTCAAAGAAACCATTGTGACATCTGGAGATGGCTATTTAGCATTCAGAGGACTAAGGTTTTTGATTGGTAGGGTTATCGTAGCTGTGGTTACACAAGGATGTGAACAAGGCAAGATGATCCAGCTGGAAAAACCAGATGCTTATTTGTGCCGTTGTCCTCTTATCCAGCCCCTGAAAGAGATGCAAGTCTGAAAGTCTTGTGTGCTTAAAAGCTTGTTGTCTTTTTCTCCAGCTGTATCATTTGGTTTAATGAGCATTCAGCTTTCCTTAATAATCTGGCCTTGCCTTGTCAATCATATAGAAGGAGTTACATGATATTTGGCCTATAGAAGAATTCTGGGATGGCTGTATGGCATGGTGGTGCGCTGAAGGGAAACCATGCTATAATCCATGCCTCACTTGACTTGTACCTGCAGGCAGAAGAGAAACGTAGTAAATAATATAGATATTATAGTGGAATTTGGGCCCTTACCTCCAAGAGATGAAAACATACAGACCACCATTGCCACTGTTCTTGTTTCTCTTCCTTTTTTTTCTGTACAACTTCTTTTTCACCACAAAATTGTGATGAATAGTCCTGTAAAGACTGTTCCACATCATCAGATGTACCACTCGGAAGCACTTTGAGCTAGGTTATTGTAGAAATACACTGGAAAAAGTAAGCCTTTGGTATTTTTCTTGGCTTATATTCAGGTGCAGAAAAAAAATAAGTTAGATTGTTAACTCCATTAATGTGTATGAAATCAGCCAAGGATTTGGGTTAGGTATATTTGTCCCTGGACTTGTTCTATAGTTGTAATTTTCCTCTTACTTTTTCTTGGTGTCTTTTAGTGAAACCTGCACAACTTAATGATATAGTTCAGTGCAATACAAATTACATGCTTGAAACAGAAATGTCTGAGTCCTGGATTTAAAGCATCAGGTATTGTCATCTCAAATAATTGATATAGAATAATAAAGACTTCTTTCAAGTCAAATTTTCAGCCTTTGTTCTGCTGTCCCTCAAAACAATTTTTGCATGTGACAAAACCCAAGTTTTTGCTCTGCATTGGTGGACTTCTGCTTGCATCTCTGGTATTTCACAGGGACAGCCAAACTCTGTGCTGCAGTCACCAGTGGCTTCTCCTTTTCTATTACACACCTCAACAGATCTTTGAAAGTGATATTTTTATATACTGAAACTCAGGAATATAATTTCACAATTTCTGAGTCTGGAAGACCATTTATAGATCTACATCTCTACACATTAAAGGTGTTAAAATACTGAAAATGTAACAGCTCTTTTTTACAGTATGAAGAGTGTTTATGATGTTATTTTGGTGTAAGCTGGAAGCACAGGCTGTTTTAAAAAAAGACCTGAAGGATATTTTTTAGAAAGTTTTATGAATAAATCCCTAAAGAACCTGAAAAGGAAGTTCCTAAAATGTTACCCCTACCCAATTTTATTATGTGGCTTTTATGGTTGAAGAAGTGGAAGGTAAAAATTGAGGATTTCACAAGTTTCCAAGGTGTTGTCTCCCCTTGTTTACATAGAAATAATGTTATGCGGTTCACAGAGAGGCTCTTCTTCCAGTTCACAGTAAGTGATTCTGGCATGTCATCTTCTAGGGGTCCAGTGCCAAAGGCTAAATATCTCAGATAACGAAGATCATATGTGTAATCTAGTAATACATTCCACTTGGTGCGAGTCAAATACAGAGTGTTCCCAGAGTCTTGGACATTGTGTTTTCAGGGTTTTAGTCAGAAGAAATGTGGATGATCCAAGCTATGTGACTAGAAGAAGACAAAAATAGGGACTTCTAATAAATGTAAATTGCCAGAAGGCCTTAACTGTCTCTTTTTCACAGGGAAAATGAGTAGTTGGTGTTTCAGGCAAAAGCGATGGCAGGGAGGAAGGGGATAAAAGTTCATTGCAAGTAACCAGCTTGTTAGATAGATATTTCAGTTGTGATAATTTTGCTCATTCGTCAGTCATTTGCATGATAGTGAATCATGTTGCCGCACCATATAAATCTCTGTGAGGTGCGTTGGGCTGGTGAGGGAGCAGCGGCCCCTTGGCCGCGTGCTGCAGCCCTTTTTACCTGCTGGTGCAGGACCAGGCCCTCATGCAGAGGCTCCCCTGCCTACTCCCCTGTCTGCCCATGTGGAGGTGGGTGTTGCTCTCGCACAGCCCCCAGGCACCATGGTGGCGTTTGCTGGAGTGTGAGCTGTGGATGGCACCCCCCTGGCAGAGGCCGCCGCTGGCAGGCAGAGCTGTGTCACCCTGGGCCAGGGCCACCATGGCCTGGCCAGCCTATGGTGCCACTGCTGGTGGCTCGTGGGGCATGGCTTAGGGTCAGCCTGCCAAGGGGCACAGCCATGAGGTGGCATGGGACAGGCCATGCTGTGTGTGAGTGCCGGTTTCCATGCGTGCCTTCCTTCCACGTGTGCTCAGTGGGAGTTTGCCTCCGGAGCAGCTGCACACCACAAGTGGGGAGAGGGGGGCTCAGAAGCAGAGTGGGAGCTGGCATGGACTGGTACCATCCCGGCTGGCTCCAGCTAGTCATCAAAAAGAAGGGAAAATCCTAGTCCTAGACACTCAGTCACCAAAGCAAATGGAAGATTCTTTGCTTCTGGGTCTAATTCTTGCATTTAATTCAGCCTCAAAACAGCTGATCAGGATTTTTTCTGAGATTTTTTTCTTTTATGAAAAGTTTTGATATTTTAATATTTTATGCTTAATCAGAATGAGCAGAAATCTCTGTATGAGAACTTCCCTGGATTTCTCCCCTCCATATGTCATGTTTCCCTATGTAAGGTAAGCATATATGAATTTGTAGAAAAATAGTGATTTTTTTAAATTGCTGTTTTGTATTTAATGCTCTTCCTTTTTAATGGAATTGGACATAATTAAAACAACTTGTGGTGATATTCTACAAGTTGTCAGTTTCTAGTATATCTAATTAATGCTTGATTAAAGCTCATTATAACACTGGAGTATGGTTTCCTTAAACCGTGTGTTTGAACACAAAAGTTACTTTTACATAATAATAGTCGAGGATAAAATTTTATTAAATGTTAACAAGGTGAACTTTCTGAGGCCTCAGATGGCCTTTTAACTCAGAGATTGGCAATCCTGCCCCTCTGATGTGTTTTTTCTGTTTTGTTTTGTGTGTGTGTATGTGTGCATATGTTTGTTTTTGATAAAACCCCTCAGTTCTTCATTTACGACCTACAAACTGGCTTATAGCGATGTTTGTACATCTGGAGATCGAGATGAGCTGCGGCTTTCCGAGATATGCTACTTTCTTATTAAAAGGAAAGGACTGGAGGTAACAAGCAGAAAGGCTTGCAAGCAGGATTTTGGAGGGATTGGAGTTTAAATAAGGGATTAATTATACAATAAATGACTAATAGTTTAACACCAGCGCCTTAAGCTGATTCCCTTTTGGAGAGAGTTGTGGCAGTTTTAACAGGAAGACTGTGAGGGGCAGTGCTCATCAGGATGAGTGCAGGGCTCTGCTTGTCCAGATGTCTCAGTGTCCACATGTGCTTTTGGCTGCAGTCCATTTAAAGGACTTTTTGGATTAGGCCGTGAGGTCTGGCAGAATGCAGCTGTTGTCCAGCCATTGTGTATCGCTGATTTTAGACAATAAAATCTCTGCCAAGTGACAGTCTGGCCAAGCAGTTTGGGCAGCGGCATACCTGAGGAAATCATAGACCAACTCGCTCAGACTGCTTTGTGATCATTTATCTTGTGTGAACAAGCAGAAAAGCTCTAATGATGTGCAGGCTGGTGTGCAGCCTCTGGTGCTCTCACCTCTGACAAGCGCCAGCATTAAATACACACTGATCTCTTCTCCAGGCTGATATGGCATTGCTTCTGGTCCAGCTGTGTCCTCGAGGTGCACAAAGCTGCTGGTGAGGGGTTTTAATCACATCGTGGAAGTAACAGTCTGTATTTAGGTATCTTCTGTGCCCATTCTTAAATGTTTGAGTGCTGGGGGCTAGATCCAATAAAGGACAATAAGCCTCAAGGGCAAGACTCTAAATCCATGACAAAAAGACGTCATTTCAGAGGCTTCCTGACCTCTCAAGTGCCCCTGTTCTTTAGACACCGTCCTGCTGACCACAGAGCTTACCAAACACCTGGAGTTTTGCTTTTGCACATCTCAGTACAGCATAAATGTTGGCAGCACTGAACAGGTAATTATCATCATAAGGTGTAGAGATGTGGGCAAGCCTCTAACAGCTTTTTTCCCCAACTCAGATCACTGGTGGAGTAGGAACCCCTGACTAACTTGCCCGAGTAGCTATGTGAAAAACTCATTGAATAAATAGGTGGGCAATTAGTTATGGGAGAGCAAACAGGTGCATGTGGCTCCATATCTGGGTCACTACGCTTGCAAAAGCTGGCAGCAGCAGGCATATCAAGTAATCTCTTCACTGTAATAGGATAATTCCTGTGCTATAATACTAGTATCAAAATATAATTCAAAGCCCTGGAGGCAAAGCAAAGCCAAGCCAGATTTGTTCCTGTTGCAGCTGGACAGGTGAAGTGACAGTCCTGTCTTCCATGTTGGCACCCATAGTGGTCATCCCTCTTAGAGAAGTGATCCTTACAAACTGAAACCGATACAGGGGCTGGGCAGATCCTCTCTTGATATCTGTGGTGGGGCTTTGTGGAGTTCACCCTACTGTGTCCCACAGTTCATAGAATCATAGGATGGCTTGTGTTGGAAGGGACCTTAAAGATCATCTAGTTCCAAGGTCCCTGCCATGCACAGGGACACTTTCCACTATATTGGGTTGCTCAGGGCCCCATCCAACCTAGCCTTGAACACTTCCAGGGATGGGGTGTCTGCAACTTTTCTGCGTAACCTGTTCCCTTGCCTAACCACCATCACAGTATGGAATTCTTCCTAACATCTAATCTAAACCTACCTAGCTGAATTGCTTCTTCAATAATGGGAAAATCAGAGCCTAAAGGAGAAGGACTATTGAGCAATGAAACTTTGAGAAACCTGAGCAGCCCCACTGGTATTACCCAGTAAGTGGATGAGGTGACTGACAGGCAGTAAACCCAGGCAGTCAACTAGAATATGCCGTTTCCCTGTTAAAAGGACATGGTGACACAAGTGCCTCACTCTTGCTTGTCTACAGCCTGTGTGACATATAGCTGGAGATGTTAGGGTCAGCAGAAACATGTAGGCTCACTGACAGCTATTCATGATGGTCCAGAAGTGATTTCTAAAGATGTCCACGCTAGTCTTTTTACCTCATGTGCACATCAGCTTTAAATTACCTGTTTTTGTAGAGATCTGCAGAATGTCCTAGCTATATTTGGTAACCCAGAATTCCTGGCTGTTATATGACCTGTGCTGAACTCTTGTAATACACTTTACAAGAAGATATATGAAAACCCCTTTTGAATAAAAAGTTAGTTTCATCCATGAGGTAAGTAAAAGTCAATGGAGTTGAGCCAGGCGTTTAAATGTTCCAGTTGTGATTAAGTGGGATTAATTCTCTTAATTGCAATTACTGCTTCTCAAAAAGTTCGGGTAGGACAAAAACCTTATCCCCTCAGCCTACTAAAATTATACTGGATCTCCTAGTGGGACATGGGTGAACCTGAGATCCCAGAGTGCGCCTCTGAATGCCTCCTCAGAACGGGTAGTAAGAAGCTTGGTTGGTAGTAGCAAAGGTAGCCCATGCATCCAGGCTTCTTGTAGGCCATGAGAAGCTCCAAAAAGCCCAGACAACCATGGTGCAGAACTGCAGAGGTGGGGTGTTAATTTTGGCCTTTTCTTTCCCCTCTGTTCATCCTACTTTTTTTCCTCTTTTTTTTCATCATTATCTTTCCCTTTTTTTCCCCCCAAAGGTCACTTTTTATGGTGACTTTTTTTTTTGGTCTGAACAATGAAATCTGTGTTTGGGTAGACAGTGTCTGGAACAGCATTTCCCTGGTGCAACTGGGATGAGAGAGTAACTCAAGGTGGTGCTGCTATGTCAGTCAGTAAAAATGAGTGGGAACTGCAGTGGTGAACAGAAGATTGATTCTTCCAAAGGCCAAAAACCTTTTATTGACTTCTGCATGTGAATGTGTCCTCTCCCAAACCTCTCCCTTGCTCGAGGGGCCTTAGACCAAAACCCCTTGAACTTGTTGACTGCTGGGAGAGTTGTATAGCAGGACTGGAGAACACCCACACTGCAAGAGCTTTTCAATGGGATTTAAATAACTTGCCCTAAATTCTTTTCTGGTGGAAATAGGCAAAATATGACCAAAACGTGTGGTGCTAATTTATAGCAATAGAGAATTTTGCCCTTGTGTTAAATTTTCAGAGTAAACACCTTGCAGCTGTTTGTTAAAATAAAACAAAAAGCCTTGGAAGCAAACCAAACCACAAGCGTGTTTCCTGTCTCCAGCCTCCATGCTGTAGTGCATGCTTGCTCTGCAGAGAATATTGTCCTTTTGGCTATGTAAAAATTGCTTAAGTGCAGCTTTGTTTTCAGTTAAGCTGCCAAGCTTCCATCCTGAAATGTGTGAGGATTTTGTTTTAATGATGCATTTTACCCTACAGCTATGTGATATTTTACTGCCAGACTACAGAAAAGTAATACAGTTATGTGCCTCAGCACCTGAAACATTTAGTGTAAACCACTTTATTAATCATAATAATTTTTATTATGTTTCATAAGGTTTTGGCATCATGCAGAGATGATACAAAACAATTTTTAGAATCCTATTATAATTTAAGTTGGATTATTTTTCTCAATATATATTGCATTAAAATGTGCACACTGAGATTTAGAAGTAGAGGAGTGATACCAAATTTCATAAATATAAATTTTAGCCTTGTTTTCTACTCTAAAATGTAAATATGTCTATTTATCTAAGTAAAACTTGCTCCCAATCTCAGTTAATATGCATCTTGCTTCCATTGTCCAGCCTTGTGCTTGCCCTGCCAGTGCTGGAGAGTGGGTTGCAGTATATTTTGATCTGAAGTCTCTGTGACCCTTTTAGGACTCACTGCTTGATCTTGGGTACAATTTTCTGAGGTCCAGCTGCTTGCCTGGATAGAGTGAGGACAGCCCTGTGCTGGAGGCTGTGAACTGAGGCTGATATGTGCTCCAGGTCAGAGGACTCCCTGTGAGATCCACAGGCATAGTCCATAAGGGAAAATGCAGGGGTGAGGGGTGACTGCCCTGTATTTGTTCAAATACATTACTTGTAGAAAAGAGGTTGCAACCAGTAAAGAACACTTATAAAGTAGAATCAGGCATTGTAAAACTTAGAACTAATGCTCTTTGAAAAACCAAGCAGATCTCACTTATTTCATGGTACAAAAGCTACCGTACCGCAACATTGATGGCCTGGGGGACTTTAAAGAAGTGCTGCAGAAAATAGACTTGCTGTTTCTGGAATGCTGCACTGTTTTCACAAAGTGCTGCTTCAACTGCATAAGATTTACCAAAGATAACAGCCTGCAAACATGCTCAGCATCCTCAGAGCGAAGCTCCCTTGGCATAGCAGGGATCAATTGACAGCAGATTTTCAGAAATGGGTTGGCAGCCCATGTGATTAAGAGAGTTTTATGCTTGTTTATTAAAGTCCCTTCTATAAATAGTCAGTGTAAGTTTACAACTGCATACTAACTTTGTGCTGGCCCACATCTTACCTACCACCTTCCTGGAAAACACTCCTACCCTCCAAGCTCATACTTCTTGTGCTTTCTTTCACCCTCCAACTATAATTATTATTTATTACAAGAAAGTGCCATATAAACGTAGATGAAATGCATACTGAGGATCATGAGGATTTGAAGTGGGCAGATTCTGAGGACGTGGGTGACTCGCCGAGGGCACTGATTGTGGTTTGGAGGCAGTGACAGAAAGGAGCAGTTAGCACCTTTAAAAATGCAGAGGATTTTATATCTCTATATATATCTCTAGCTATATATGTCTGCCTGTCTAAGTAGGACTTTGAGCTGCAGATTGCTCCATGTGGGTGAGCCTTGTCTGTGTGTTACCTTGTTCATGGCAACGGGAGCTGTGAATGCTTGTCCCTGAGGCCAGCGGGGCTTTGCATGGTCGTGCTGAAAAGGCAGTGGGGATGGAGCAGGCTGGACTGAGCAAGTCATGGGAAATGGGCATGGCTATTGGTATCCCTGTGTTCAGCTCCTTACTCCATCTATAGATGGTTTGTGAGTTTGTGCCAAGCCGGAAGCCATGTTACAAGGACACCTCCAGACAGCGTTATTGTGGAGTACTGTGTTGTATCTCCCTGTTTCTTCCCTTTTCCATCTACAGCTGGTTGCAGGAAATTATCAAGCACTTACGCCGGGCTTTACTAGTTCCTCAACTGTTTTTCGAAGACAAAGCCCCTTGCTGACAAATTTTGGAGGTAGGTCTGCTAATGGGTGTACTGCAGTTGTAGCCTCCTTTCTCTTCACGGCCGTTCTAGCCTGAGGAGTGACTCTTCAAGCCATATACTTTAATAAGCTGCCAGCATGATAGAAACTAAATTAATCAGAAGCATGAACAGGACTATCTCCATTTTCCTCTGTTCAGGCCCAAGCATGTGCAAGAAAAGCTCTTCTTTCATTTAGTTTCTTACTCTTCTCTTTTAGTGTACAGAGTGCACTGTTTTGTGTGATTATTTTGGCAAAGTCTGGGATGATTTTGTCAAGTTGGCTAGAATACAGTTCAAGTCACATCCAGATTACCATTTATGATGAAATTCGATGTGTATTGAAGTCCTGAAATCTTAACATTGTGCTTTGGTGCACTATAAGGAGGGCCGCAAGGTGAGTCAGTACTCACTGCTGAGTTAAGATTTGGTTGGTTTTTTGTTCCACCTTATCTCACCTTATTTGGCGAGTTCTTGCATGGCAAATTGGAGCTCTTTGCTTTTGGTTAGTTAAAGAATTGTTCTCACTACCTTATTAAGTTAATTATCTTGAATGCAAAACACCGTCTAGCCACACAGTATGGGTAATATGCCTGATGTGTTAAAGGATTTCCAGCAGAAAACCATTTTGGTTTCCAAGCTCCAGTTAGCAGGTCCTGCCTCATTAGCAAGAATACAAAGAAAGCATCTATTAAGCTCCTGTTGAAGTTCCTTCTCACAGGACTTTTTAGGAGCTTAAGGGTCTGAGTAGGAGGCACAGAAAAAAAGTGCAAGTATTGTTACCTGATTTCCAGTATAAGCTCTATTAAGAAAGTGGAGGAACTTACCTTCGAGATTAAACTTGCTCTTGGGGGTATCTCTGCTGGTCACAAATTACATGTTCTCCCTGACTGATAATCCATTTGGCAAAAATCCATAATGTGGGCTGAACTGTAGACATTTCTTACAGTGCAGATAGCTGCTGTTTTCACTAGCCTTGAAAGGATGTGAGTAGCTCCTGCTTCTCTCAGTGGGCTGCTCTAGCCCAAAGCTGTGACTCAGTGATGGTAAAGTAAATGCTTTACTGAGACACTGAAGCTGAAAGTTCATCGGCTTTATTATTCCTGAAAGAGAAATTGCTGACATCCAAAACTGGCCTTTAAGATACACAAAATAAGTCTGTTGTCTCTGAACACCGTGAGGAAGATTAGCAGGTGCTCTGCTTGGTGGCCTCTCTAGCCTGTAGCCAAAATGAGGTTAGATTTATGCTGCAAGCTCTACACATGTAGGCAGATCCTCTTCAATGTCTTCATAAATGACTTGGGCACAGGACTTGAAGGTACACTTACATTGGTTTGCTGATGACACCAAACCGGAAGGAACTGTTGACTCCCTGGAAAGCAGAGAGGCCCTGCAGAGAGACCTAAGCAAATTAGAGACATGGGCAATCACCAGCTGTATGAAGTTTAACCAGGGCAAGTGCTGGATTCTCCACCTGGGATGGGGCAACCCTGGATGTATGGACTGGGGAGTGAGAGGCTGGAAAGCAGCCCAGGGGACATGGATATGGATGTCCTGGTCAGTGACGAGTTGAACATGAGTCAGCAGTGCCTTGGCAGCCAGGAGGGCCAAGCATGTCCTGAGTGGCACCAAAAAGCAGCATGGGTAGCAAGTCAAGGAAGGGGCTTCTCCCCCTCTACTCTACCCTGATGAGACCGCACTTGGAGTTCTGTGTCCAGTTATGGGGTTCCCAGCATAGAAAGGATATGAACCTATTGGAGCAGGGAGAGGAAAGCCATGAAGATTACTAGAAGGATGGAACACCTCTCCTAAGAGGAAAGGCTGAGAGAACTGGAACTGTTCAATCTGGAGAAGAGCCCTGGGGAGACCTTAGAGCAGCCTTCCAGTACCTAAAGGTGGCCTATAAGAAGGGTTTTCTTGAGAGGTGTTAAGATACCCCATGCCTGGAAAGATTCAAGGTCAGATTGGTCAGGGCTCTCAGCAACCTGATGTAGTGGGAGGTGTCCCTGCTCGTTGCAGGGGGATTGGACTAGATGACCTTTAAAGGTCCCTTCCAACCCAAGCTATTCTGTGACTCTGTGATTGAATGATTCTTGTGGGTCCCTTCCGCCTCAGGATATTCTGTTTTGATGATTGATTGTATGAAAACTGGAAAGAGCCTCTGGTCCTTACTGGATCTTCGGTACCAGTGGAGGCATGCAGGATTTATACTTATAGTACATATTTGTGAAATGAGTGTAGGCCAACTTATTCACTGTAGGCGGAATTTGGAAAGGTATTACGTATGTGTTTGACAGACCAAGTGCAGCCTCACGTGTGGCTGGGCTGGTTCAGGTTTCAGCCTTTTGAATAGCTATCTTTTCACTGCTCTGCTAATGAAAAGGTGAATTTCTTACCTACCTCCTGAGAAGGATTTCAGAGGTTAAAAAGAGAAATGGCATTTTATTTCAATAGATATCAGTCATGCGAAGAGCACTGGTGCTGCATCATAAGAGGAAATCGACTTCTGTGGCTATAGAGAGATCATCAGTGAAGAGAAGTTCTGGCAGAGAAGAGTAACCAAAACAATGGAGTGAGGTTTAGCATGGAGCATGAGCAGTCTGTGAGAGGAATGTCATTTAGCTGAGGTACCTGCAGCAGCTCATTCCAGCTTAGCTACCTTGGAACAGGTAGTTCCCCTGAGGCATCTTAGTGCTTAATGTAAATCAATGGTAGGCTGAAGTCATCATCAGCTGAAATCAAGGGAGAGCTTCCTATTGGCATAAATGACATTTGGATCATGAATTTAGTAGCCATTTAACATGGACTGTTAAGTTCTCCTTCAAAAAGTGTAATTTCTTTCATTTTTTTCACTACAAACAGAGAATAAAGCTGACAGCTCCATTAACACCAAGAATAAACATTGTGTGGGTGATGCCATTCAGGTATCAGTTTTATTGGAAACTCTAAGGAAGCTCTGCAGGGGAAAGAAGTGTTTTTTGTATTTCTGTGGTTTCTGGTAAATACAGGATCAATGAAGTGAGCACTAGTGTTTGCTTTCACACTGAATGCAGCCAAGATGTGTTTTTCAGTATTTGCCTGACCACTGTAGATTTCACCCTCATATGTTTCACCTGCAAAACTGAAGAGCTCTTTTAAATCATAGTATCTATTGAATAGGCACAAAATGTCTATTTTTATTAATTGGAAAAATAAAAAATTATATATAAAAATTTATTTTAAAGGTATAAAAATTTATGTTATGGAAATGCTCAGAGATAAGTCTTCAATTATCTTTCTACTAATTTCATCCAGTACAGTGATTTTAGTTTTTTGCTGAATAGCTCAAGAGTATCTCTGTAGATATCCTCAAATTACAAAATTTTCTCCTTAGTTAAACATAGCACATGGAAATTTCAGACCCCCAAAACAGTACTTCTAGAAAAAAATGTCTACTTAAGACTAGAGTTTTATAATGGTAAGGCCATCAAAATGTCAGTGTCAGCCTTTCTTCCTCAGAAAATGGAACATGACTGATTGCTGGCTCTACAGGATCCCCATCTAACCCCATCTTTCAGGAATCAGTTCACAGTTCCTTTTTAACAAACCTGGATGACAGCTTTTTTTCCTGCCAAAATGGAAAGATGCTGCTGTGTGGGATTTTTACATGTGTTAATCATAAAGTGATTTCTAGGGAAACACAGGGAAGGCAGAGAGAGACCTACATCACTTGACTTTTATTTTTTATTTATGTCAGAAATCATGTTGACTCGAGTTTTGCCTAATTCTATTGAAAGGAATTTTCAAAGAATCGGTATTTATGTACTTAGCACTTTTTCAAAATTAGACCCATGTAATGGCCAGAAAAATCATTGAGCCATTAAAAACTGAACTGCAAAAATACCTCTCTCATATAAATCCCTATGCCTGAGGATATTGCTGATCTGCATTTTCTTCAATGTAACAACACTTGAGTTTCATTCACGTCTTGTAACAATGGAACATTAATTGGGAGGATCAAAAGCCTGCTTTCCAAAAGACATTTTTGTCACTGCTGACATGAATTTCCTCCATGTTCCTTGTTCCTGGGGCATTAGAAGATTCTGGTTGAATTAATGGCTTGATTTTTTTTCCCCCCCTTTGAAGAAAATATTAGCACTTTTTTTTTTTTTTTTTTTTTGTAATAAGGCTTATCAGGTAAGGTCTAATATTAGTGTATGTAAGAGTGCTTTTAAGAGTTCAGATGACAGATGTGCTTGAAAGGTACTGGCTCAAAAGGCAGTTCAATTTGCTTGACCCTGCTGGCATTATTAAACTTTCATTTGTGTGGCTATGTGCCAAAGATTTTGCTTAGTTTAATTTGGGAGGCTCCTGGGCTTATGAATCATGATGTAGAAAATGTACAAACAGGAATAATCAAACAGAATTGCCTCTGTGGAGACGTAAAAGCAGGACCTTATGATTGTAACAATGCTTCTGCCGATTTGGTTACAGTGGTGTGACATAAAAAGGTTTTTCCTCACAATTGTTGTTGCTGGGTTCAAATACAAGTGAGCATATCCCTGATTTCATCTTTGAGGTAAGGGCCATGCATGGCTTTCACACAGGTGGATTCATCAGCATTCCTGATTTCTGCTTAAGTTTCTATGCCAAGTGCTGCTAGGGAGTTAATGAAATGGAGTCCCAGTTACCTGATACTCATTGATGAACTGGTGAAGTGGCAATTACCAGTCCCATGCGAGTGGCAGGGTGGGAGAGGTGCTTTCTGTTCCCCTGGCCCCTGTTGTTGGCCACACAATGGGTATCCCTGTTATGCTGGACCAAAATTGCTCCCTTTGCTTTAACCTCCACATTCCTGGTTGCCCCTTCTGCTTAGGAATGATCAAATAACTTAAGTTTGCGTTATTCATTCTGTAAGTCATTCCTCTTCTTTCTCTCTTACCTGAAAGGTTAGGTAATGAAAGACAAGATTAAGACACAGTTCAAGGCAAAATAAGTTGAGGAATCCTTTTAAAAACTCAAGACTCACAGCCAGAAACGGGAATCCAAGGCCAAACAAGGCCCTCCCCAGCAGGTAGAGATCCTCGCCAGCTCCTTATACATCAGTGAAAGTGTGTCCTGCTAATGTAGGCCAGTCTTAGAGCTTATCCCTTCTCTCCCAGCTGTCAGGATTTCCTGTATAATTTCCTGCATAATCCAGCCAGAAGTACCAAGGAGAGGAGGGTCATGAGTCATCCAGGCTCTAAGAGAGGTGCAGGAAGGCTTATGATATTCTATGAAGGTTTCCTCTGCTTGCTCTTGTTTTCTTGCATTTCCCTCCTGTTTGTTTTGTGACTTTCATCATATAAGCTCCATTTCTTCTCCCAGAAAAGTCATTAGGTGTTTGTCATCCATTCCAGCAGGACCACGAATAAACTGGAATTGCAAAGCTGTTCACTTCAGCCTGCCCTTGGCAAGCTGATCCTGCCAAGTGTTAGCTTAATTTTTTTTAACAAGAAAAATAAGTAAATACATTTGAATAAAAATTGAGCTCATTCATTTTGCCAGAGGGAAATGGTTCATTTGGAGGTATCTCTTGGAAAAGCAAATAATTGAAAAGGTGGATTTTAAAATCATGAGTAAAGATATTGATGGTTCCTGGATTTAATCCAGAAATTCATTATTTAAGGTACATCAGAGTATAAGAGACCCAGGTTCAGTTGTCTCAGCTGTGTGTGAGAACTTGAGGCCATGCCTCTGGCTTTGCAGGAGAGAGCCTGACCTGCTACCAGCTTCTATAGAACCCTAGAGAAGGAGTTTCCTTCTCTCAGACCTCACAATCATTTGATTTGGCTCCATATAAATGGTCATTTGTTAGAGCAAGGCTTAGAAAGTAGGCATATCCTGTCTGGGTGAGTAAGCTGACCATCATTCCAGAGAAAATCTATTTCTGCTTCAACAATTATTCAGCTACTTTATGTAGAGCAGTTAGATCAGGAGAGTTGGAGAGGATCATGTCCCCACTTTGGGCTGCAACTTATTTAATACCTCCTTAGAAAAGATCAGTGTCTTCTAGGAGAGAGCCTGATATTTCCCCCACAGACTTGGGTTTGGATACCCAGCAGCCTTAGATGAGCATAGCTGTGCTCCAGCCACACAAGCAAACTCTGCAGCAGGAGCTTTCTTCCATGCTTGTGGGTTGTGTGCTGGGAGAGAGAAAGGCTGAGCAGCCTTCTCATGTTGCATCTAGTACATGGTATGTCTCTACCAAGGTTCAGGTACACCTTATATTTGTCCTTGGTTCTGAATAATTTCTATAAATGGCTTTTAAGCCTGAGTATGAGTCCTATTCTGGTCAAGGTGGGTGTACAGTTATCTGTTAATCATACATATGTGTCCCCTCTCTCTTTGGAGAGCCTCCAGGAGATGAAATATTTTCTCTAAGACTTCAATACAAAGGGAAGCAAATATGAACAGCTAAAATGGGGAGGGCTGTGTCTATGTTATTGTCCTTTGCTAAATGCTACAGCTTGGGCTGTAAAAGATTGAGTGAGGACAGTCTGTAACAGATTTTATGTCAAAATCCAACTGCTGAATTATTCTGTAAGTCCCTCTCACCTTTCAGTGAAATGTGGTCAAAGAAATTACTTTTTGGCAGCAAGTATGGGAAGTCACTGCCCAGTTCTCACTCACAGGCAAGTAGCGGATCTGCTTTCCTTTATTCCATTTATTTTGTGTCCTTTTGCAGGGAAGGCTGCTTGTCCCCCCTCAGCCCAGAGGCATGGCCCCTTGTGCAGTCTTTCATATGCCACAACCGAACATTCATCCTGGATGGCCACGTGCAGCTGAAGACGAGTCTGCAAACCCAGGAGCGACACCTTTTCCTCTTCACAGACCTTCTGGTTGTTGCCAAGTCCAAGTGAGTACGGCCCCTCAGGCACTGCTCCTGCAGAGCAGACCTTTTCTTCAGTGGAACATAGCATGGATTTCCAGAAAGCTTTTTTAGTAGCAAATCTTCCTGAAATCATAAGGAAACATTTCATTTTGGCCTCTCCAGGCACCTTTGAAAACCTCATAGCCATAGAAGAATTTCAGGAGGCAGCATTTTGTGGAAGTATCAGATATTCTTTGATATATTTCATGTTTTGTGTCATCTTCTCCGCTTTGGGAGTGCAGCATCACAAAAGACTCATTGGTGCTCAGCTGTGTCCAATGTGCTACCTTCAACTTGTTGTTTTAGACAGTTCATCTTCAGTCCCACGGGGTTTGGATAACACCAGTGGTTGTGTTGTAGAGCAGTTAGAGGTCTTAGCCCTTACCTGGAAGCTGCTTTGATACACGCCAGTGATGAGCAGCTGTATAAAAATAGAGATTGCAGGCGGCACAACGGTGTCTGTCTCTGTAGGTTGTCCTGTGCCAGAAAGAGCATGGGGAAGGGGAGGCGATGCTTAGCAGTCTGAGTAGCATTCGTGTGTAATCAGGCTTGCTGCTGAGCTCTGATTATTCACTCTACCATTCACAATTAAATCACATTTACAAGCTGCGTCTAGCATGCCAGCTTCATGCGGCATTTGTGGTTTAAGGCAATTTTAGAGGGTGCTTTCACTTGTTATTATGGGTTATGGAGAAATAATAATAAAAGATCCTGATGTAGCTTTGCTCTGTGTTAGGCACTGTGTTGTGGTTTCACAGGGTGGTCAATCTCAATGTGAATCCTGGGCTTTTGAAATGTGTCGTTTCGCTTAAGCAATTGTTTCAGGGGCTTCTGGGAAAAGCCAGAAGAAATCTGTGTTTTCTGTAGAAATCTGAGCTGTGTCTGTTTGAATCACACATAGTAAACATAACCCCCCCAGCTGAACTCCCTCACTTGATGTGGTGTGACAACACAGAGGATATTTTACACAAAACATGTTCCTCTATGGGTGGGTGGTGAACATAAGGATGTTTGGGGAAAATCCTGGTATTCTACCATCAGTAGCAGTAACAGCATTGTTACTGTATTGATTTTTGTTTGTTGCTTGTTTAGGGCAGAATTCACCTCACCTAATTCCTGCTGTAAAACGTGAAATATTTGCAACTTACCTAGGTTTCTGGGTTCCTCTTTTAGTCACTGGGGGAAAACCAGCTACTTACTATGGCAAACTCACCTGTGCTGAAAGAGCATTGATAGTGGATGAGGGGAGTCATGCTCTTAGGGGGTGTCTCTCACTCTGTCCACTGGCTATTCAGTGGGCATGGTCCACTAGCTTAGCTCCTAAACTGTAGAAGAGTACAGTCGGGAGGGATAAAGCCCCCCCCCTCCCTGGTCAGCCTGCTGAGCAGAAGCTGCGTTACAGCCCCAGACTGAGCTGCACATGACTGCAGGTTTGGCTGGGTCCCAGTGGGACTATTTGCATAGGAAAGCACTGGTTGGTGTAACTGCACAAAAATCTGGTCTCCAGGGAGTAATAACAGCTCTTACAGCATGTGATTTAATATGGTGAAGAGATACAATGTTTAAAAAAGGTGGAAGAGAACAATTTGTGCTTTTGCATGTGAACAAATGATAAAAATAGTATTTTGAGTGATTTTACTTCATGTATTTTGAAGAACTAATTGGGATGTTCTCTCTCCAGCTGCCCTGTCAGCAATTAAAGCATCAGAGCTGTCACTAATGAATACTACTTAAAAATCAGCATTTTTAAAGCTGTCTCACACGAAAATGCCAATGCCGATTCCTAGAAGGAAAATCCAAGTGTGTGTATTGCTATGTGGCCGTGACTGTTGATTGCCATTGACTTTTTAATAACTGGTACAGAGTCAAAGCAGTAAGACGAGGACAGTTGAATCTGACTTAACTTCAGAATTATTCCTTGTGAATATTTCTGTCTTAAGTAGTTTTTCAGTTCGGGGCATATGAACCCCTAAGGTGTCTTTGGTACAGCTGGGCTCTCTGCGGGTGTGAACGCAGCTGTAGGTGACCAGTCACTGTACAAATGGAGCTCATGTACAATCAGCCTTTGTATGATCAGCAAATGGGTACTGGTTTTTCCTGAAGAGAACAAGTGTCTTGTGTCCTCTGACTGAGCTTGCTGAGTAAACTGTGTGTACAGCACTGAACTCCTGCTTAAAGGCAAAAGGTTGGTATTGCTCCCACTGAAATTTGTGAAGGGTAAGTGGTCTTCACAACTGGGCCATGTATGACTTTGGACAAGGGGCCTGTAGGTTCATTTTTTCCTACTTTCTGCTAATTTCTGAAATATAAACTCTTATGGTTTCCTGTGATGCATTATACCAGTTTATAAAAGATAAGAATTATGCTCCTCTGCTGCCCTGTCCTTCACCACCTTTATGTGAGGATTAAGTCACAAATGAATTGATTGAAAGAGTTTTTCTCACTAAACAAAAGTTAAGTATGTAAAATGTGATACTTTTTTAATATATTGATTAGATTTCTTACAGAGAGTGTATGTTTTTATTTGACACAGTAAATATTTCAAGGATCTGTCAGTTCAATGGTGAAAGTGTCTCACGTTGGTTTTTGTGTGGGAGACACAGAGAAAAGGTTTTCTTTTTCTCCTTTAATGTGCACCTGCGTACATACACCTGCCTTTTAAGGGTATTTTCCTGAAGTGACTGGAAATAGAAATTAATGGCTGAGTGCATACATGAAATTACAGTAGCGGTCTCACAGTAGATCCATAAATACTTTTGTCAGAGGGTTCAGTTAAGGAGATTAGCAAATCTAGAGAGAAATTAATCTTCCATCTGTTATTGGCTGCAAGGTATCCAGTTGTAAGCAAAAGAAACTGTGCTCTGCAAAGGTAGCATAACTTGGGGTGTGTCAATATCTACAACATCGGTGTTCATTTTTTTATTGATTTCAGTCGATTTGGAATCTACCTGATATTTACAGTAACATTTGCTAGGGGACTTCCTTAAAAAAATATACAATGCTCATTAGATTGTTACTGTACCCGTTTTCTAAATGTTCTGTCATGCTGCTTCCTTAGTCAGCAATTACATATTCATTTCTAAAGGTAATGCTTTGGCACTTAAATAGAAGACCCACTTTTCACAAGTGCTGAGAAGCCATGGATTGCATGAAGGACATAGCAGATAGGGGTAAAATTATACTTCAGGCTCTCTAGATGTTAATGGAGGCTACTGTTTCAGTGCCTCTGGAAACCAGGCCACTTGAATACTGATAATAGCTTAAAGCTGTGACTAGGCATGGCAAACAGGGTAAGAATATACATAAAGCATGATTGGAGAACATCCTCGTGTTTCTGCCAACACCCTGCTGACACCCGCTACTGGCACTGTAGGGGTCTGGCTTTATGGACTGTAAATGTTAAAAAAATAAAACAGCATGTAGAGTGTTCAGTGTACTGGATAATGGCAGAAAGAAGTTGAGGAGAAAGGGAGGGTCTACAGATTGATTTGGTGGAGTCAGACCAGATATCCACTTCTTAACATCTACATTAGAATTCACAGCTGTGTTTTTTTGTATATCTACATTTTCACAATTCATTCTATGCTCAGTCAGAATACAGTTATTTTTGTATTCTTGACAGACCTTACTTGTTACATCATAAACTGATTTTCTAACAGGTATGTTGAAGTATGCTCCTGTACTTGAAGTTTCTCTTTGATTTGGTAGGAAAATATAATAAAGAGAGGTGAAATGTTCAGCTGATCAGGAGACATCCTAGTCTTAGGTTTGATATGCAGTGATGGTTCTTTCTTGACCTTTCTCTGAGTTTGCTGCACTATCCCACCACACCTGTTAGTGCAACGTCAGCTGGAAACCTCAGACCAGCCAGGTTCATCTATGTCCTCTTTAAAGCAACAAGGTTCAAGTGCTTTCATGTTTCAGACTGTGTTAGTTCAGTCTGTCCTAAATCAAATACCTTGTAAATGAGACTAATCTCAGAGAAGGTAGTCCATGTGTACCAAAGCTCTAAGAAACTTCTTACCTGGCATATTTATTCATAGAGCACTAATCACCATGGTGCCCTGCACTGTCCCCATCCACATTTGCAGCACAGTGGTGAGCTGACATGCTCTTGGCTTCAGGGAGGGGACACTTTTCTTCCAGCCTTTCCCTGCTGGCCCAGGAGAACCATAGCTCAGGTAATTCTACAAGGCTTGAAGCGAGTGGCTGTCACTGTGCTGTGGAGCTGGATTGACTTCGGGAGTTTTTGCTTGTTTCTTAAGTAGCACTAGTGCTCACCAATCCTACAGAGGAAGGAGACTTATAATTAGAAATCTACTGGAAGAAAATAGTTGAATTTAAAATGTGAAATTCTGTAAATTTGACCTTTACTCTGTTGTTTAATAGGATAAAACACAGGAAGGGCCAAATTTTTTAAAATTGGAAAAATTACGTGTCTTCCTTATAGATGAATAAATATTTTGAGAATGCACAAGGTCCTGGCTCAGTCTCCAAGTGATGTGGTCCTAAAGCTACCATGTAGAAAGTTTGTGAAGGGTGTGTGGTGACCTGTGCTGTAGTTAACACAAATGGCAATTTTCTGCTTGTTCTTTCTTCAGGTTTGCTTCATTTGCCCTGACCTAGTTGTCACTACTTAAACTCATAATTTTTGACCCTGGGGCTAAGCAATAGAACTGTATTGTGAACTCCTCAATGGCATTAAAGTCACCAAAAGGAGAGTCAAATACAAGTGGCAATCTTTGCCTCATGACAAGATTTGGAGGGCAACTCTAGACATGGACAGATTTCACCTGAGAAGGGGGATGTCCAGGGTTGCCACAAGCAATCTGTTTGTCCCACAAATAAGAGATTTGTTGATCCCATTTAAATGAAGAATTGGTATGTTTTTATATGCAACCCAATAAAACATTTTCTTCAACTGAAGCAGAAGTGCTTCTTCTGTCAGCTCAAGTGCAAGCCTGACATGTGCCTGAAGGAATTTAAACTCTGGTTGTTTAATCTGCCTTCTGTATTTTCATGTGTGTGACACACCTGTGAATTTCTGCCCACAGGTCACACTCTCATTTCAAACTAAAGTGCCAAGCACGTCTCTGTGAGATGTGGACAGCATTTTGTACAGAAGAAGTCTGTGAAGGCAGCACAGACCCAGACAGGTCCTTTGTTTTGGGCTGGCCCACCACAAACTGTGTGGCAAATTTCAGGTAAGAATGGAGATATATTTTATTTAACAAGTTACATAAATGTTTTTAGGCTGACAGATAATGAGACCACCACAGATTCATTTCAGCACCTGTGAGGAGCAGGAACTTGCTGAGTCTTAAACCAATTCCTTCTACTGCTCCGAGCAAGTTGCCCTCCATACCTCATCTTCCATCTTGCTTATCATTTTAAAAATTGAGAAAATATGTGATTTGGCAAAGTACTTTCTGTGCTGCAAACTTGTTCAGTGGAAATTACCTTTTTTTTTGGTATAACTTGACAAATACCTTGGCTAATTAGTAAGTTGAACTACAAATATTAAACTGCCTAGCTAATGAAAGGATCAAAGGCACTCTTGTAAGACAATTTTAAGCAGAAGGCCATGTATTGGAAGTAGCAGGAAACATACAGTGAAATACTGACCTTGTCCTGTTTCTCTTTTCAATTTAGTGGTGCCAGAGAAAATGTCAAAATTCCTCTTAAAGCAGAATCTCTGAATTTTAATAGAGAGGAAAAAAAAATTGGTTTGTCTTTGCAGCATTGACTGTAAGACACATAAGGCCTGTAGAGGTAATTTCAGTGATTAGGATAATTTTAGTCTCAGCAGGAGGGCTCTTTCGTCACTTTGGATGAGGGAGGGCACCATGCCCCTGAAATCCCAGCTGCTTAGCCACAGTAATTTGCCTGGGTCTTGAAAAATGCATTTTCTTCTTTATCAGCAGAGAGCAAAAGCTGAAGTATCTGGCTTAATTTCTAATTAAATGTCCATACCTAGGACAATGTTGTCTACAAACTGCACTCTCTTGAGCTGGTTGTGCTGTTTATGGATTTTACACTTAGTAGTCCTGAAACAAAGATGAAATTTTCTATTGATTTTCACTTGAAATCTTGCCAATAAACAGGAGCTTTGATCTAAAGCCAGTATGTGATCCTCTATAGATATCTGGAAGTAGTTGAATAGGAAAGCAATAGCTTCAGTCAAAAAAAAGAGTCAGAGTTTTTACAGAAGGGAAAGTATTTTATGTCTGGAGGTATACAGAAAAATCTAAAGTGCCATGTGTGAGTCTATAGATGTCTGTCCAGCAGAACTGAAACAGCCAAATCAGAATCGTGTTTGTAACATTTATAAAGTGCATTTCCCTTGCAGCATCATTGAGTAGGTTTGTAGTTCCCTAAATGCCTGCTCTGGAAATTTGAAGAACTTGATTTGCAAAAGCAGCAGTGGGAATAGCAGTTACATCTGGGACAGGATTTAAATCAAGGAAGTTGAAGTAAAATTAGGTTAGATTCCTTGAATTATCATATTAGCTTTGTATCCTTGAAAGTGTAAAAATGAGATAAAGATCAATGAGATAAGCCTTAAAATGTCCAAAGTTAAATGCTGCTAAGTACAATGTGCTTATATGTACTTTGTGTTGTGCTGATAAAACAAGTAATAATAGAAGATAATTAGAATAGTGAAAGTGGAAAGAAGTCCGTGTACCTGAGGAAATATCTTTAAACTTTTGAATTAAGCTCTTTTTTTAAAGTGCCCTCCTTTTCTATTTGGACATTCCTTTAAGAACTCAACACATTTCCTACTGAATTCACTGGTAAAACTTTACCTTCTGTGGCAAAAACTGGTAATTGGGGCTTTTGATCTCCATGGCAGGTTTTTCAGGTGACTTTGCAGGGAAGCAGACTTTTTGTTCAAATCTGGATAAACCTTTTCGGTTTTGTAGGTATTTATGAAATTGCCACCAAGAAACAGTCCATTCTATTGTGGTTTGTACAAAAACCACTATTTTGGTATTAGAATGACAGCTGATTTGTCCTGGTTTTCTTTAATTCTTTCAGGTCTGCAGAACAAAAGGAAACATGGCTGTCTTTTTTGCAAAGGTACTTTATTATATGGTCTTTAAAGATACTGGAAAGAGTCCTGGTCTAGACCAGAGATTCCCAAGCTGTGGTGTCTATGCCATCATGTAGATAAGCTCTTTCATAGTGATATTAAGAAAAAAAAATCATGTCTTCTCCCTCAGAAGATGTTGAGTGCTTTCATATAACAATCACTGTGCAAGGAGGGAATTGCTTCCTTGTGCTCAGCAGAAAACTGGAGCAATTCCTATCACACATTGTTCCTTCCTAAGACAGCAGCAGGAGCCTCTGACACCATGGCTCTAGTTGAGCCTGGAGCTCTTTCCATGGCAATGGCATTTAAGCAAGCCCAGCTCAGGAACCTCTGCTCTAAGCTGTCTGCTGCTCAAGGCCGACTGTATGTTGTTGTTAAAAAACATGCGCCAAGCTGGAGGGTAAGGTGGGAGGGTTTGCATAAATAGAGCTGTCTTATTTCATTCAGTGTTTGGTCAGAAAACTACTAGTGATGGTTCTGTTTTCTGGTCACCCAGTTCTTGTGGTTGAGGCTTGTGTCTTTATCTGATTCTTCGGAGTATCTGGGTTGTTTAAATCATCCTTGCTGGGATGATTTCCAGTTCGCTGTTCTCCTGTTCAGTCCTTTGAACTAGTCTGTACTGATGCAACTGATGTCAGTAGGAGTCTTTAGTGCAGGCTGAGGCGTCACAATGATGGGTAGTTTTAGCTTGATTTTTTTCTACTCACTTTCTCTGCTGCTGACTCTGATTTCTACAATGAACTTTAGTACAATGGGGCATTACTGGGGGCCACAATCAGCATCCCTTCTGGATACTGCTGGATGCTTTCTTGTCCTCAGAGATCTTTTTTTACTGCAGTACATCTGCAAACAATCTCCTTCTTACCAAGTTACTGCTTGATTGTGGTGCAAATCTATGTCTTGCTATTTATGTGTGCAATATTAAAAATTTACTTGTTTTGTACTTGCTTTGTCAGTCGAATAAGAGAAGAGAAGGAAAAAGACAATCCTAAAAGCATTCCTCTGACGATCATTGCAAAGGACGTGGGAACTTGTGCATACGTAAGTGTTCCTGAGCTAAACAGGGGTCTAAATCCACATCACCTGTGAGTGCTATTCACCTGCAAATCCTTTGGATAGTGAGAGGTTTCCTTTGGTTTGGTCTCCTTTAAGGATTCAGCCCCTTGAAAAGACTTGGCATAGATAGCCCCGAAATGTTTGTTGCCTGTGTTTAATACATGATTTCTGTTTTAAAGACAGTGTGCTTGGTAAGAAATACTGGTTCTGGCACATGAACTAAAGACTGTACAGTGTGAAGTCCCAGGAAACACCTCTAGCACAATTTATGCATAAGCATCTTCAGAAATGCCAGTACAATGTTCCCTTTTCTTTTGCTTGTAAAACTTATCTAAACCCACAGCTGCCTTCATTAAATTCTGCAAAGTTGCAGTTGTTTTATTGTTTATAATGATCTTAAATCAGTAAAGCACTGTATAAGAACACCATGAAATTGCCTTAAGCATGTTATTCATCAAATAATTGATGTTGGTAAATTTATAGGCAAAGAGTAAATGGGAAAGGAAGGTCATCCACAGGTGATCTGTACCTTTTTGACTACATAATTTTTAACCAATTTAAGCTAAATTCTTGTATGTAGCCAGTTCCATAGGAATACCCTCACAGTAAGTGATAATCCATCCGTTCTTCCTCTGCTTTTTGTCTTTTCTTTCTAACTGTGCTTGTGACATCTGTATTTCAAGCTCAGAATCCTAAGCAGCATGGACAAGGGCATAAGAAATTTTCACAGGAGTTAGATTTCACTGAAGGTCTTTGCCCAACAATGATTCGCCACTTAGAATTCTATATCTGCATAAATGTAAGCATAAAGGAGTCTGCCTTTTTTCTTTTTTTTCCCCAGAAAATCATTATTAAGGTAAGCAATGATGGAATTACCAGGTTGCTAAGACAAAAGTTAATAAACAGTACTAGTAATTGTGACAATTCAAATGCAGGACTGCAGATCAAGGTCTGCTCATGTGTAAAAGTCTCTAAATCATACATGCACTCTGGTGTTGCAGTCTTGTACCAGGGTTTGTTGGGGTTTTTTTCAGTGTCTTTTCTCCTTAGCTATAATTAGCTCATGTGCCGTATATGGTCTCTTTATACTGCCAGTCCTAGGAATGACACACTGTAGTGTAGATATTATCTGTAATAAAACAGAGGAGGAACAGATGGAAATTTTGTGATGCAAATAGTTCTTATGGTGCAGTGGTTCCTGTACTACTGCAGCTGGAGATGCCCAAGAATTATTTCATTTTTGGACTGTAGGGAAGGCTGAACACAAGGCACAAACTACATCCTAGCCAAGAGCAAAACTTATGCAAATGTGCTAACCTACTCCTGAGAGCCAGATGTCATTGCTTCAGGCAAATGTTAAATATTTTATGGTATGAGCATTCAGATCTGTCCTGAAGCAAGATATACAGTATTCTCACTACTTTCCTTTCATTGCCATGGCAGCTCGTTACTGTCAGGGACTTTCACAAATGTACAGCTCAGATCTTTTTTAAATGCAAAATGTCAGGGGTTTGTTTCACCTGAACATCTTATGGCCAGCATAAAACTGACGTGCTACACAAGTAACAAGAGTACTGTCAACTGTCTTGAGACTGGCAGTAAACATCTACATCCCAGCTCTGCTACCTCCCCTTCTTTGGGCCATCAGGTGTGCCTGGGTGGTTTATTGCAGTGGGCTTGCCTTTGTTCTGCCAAGGCTTTAGTCTGGCCATGAAGCACCTGCAATCCACAAGCTGTGTAGTCCTGTTGGCAGAGCCAAGCCAGCCTCTAACAAGGGCTTAGTGACTTGTGCTCGGTGTGTGAGAGTTGGCTGGAAAGATGCTGGATATGGTGCTGCAAGCACTGGAGCAACCCATGGAGCTGAGGTACAGAGCACTGCCCAGCAGCACAGGAGCAACACTGGTGCCAGGCAGCAAGTGCTGAAATCTCACTCTGGAAAGACTGCCTGTGGAAAGTGGCACTTTGGCTGACACACAGCTTGGCACTTCATGCTGGTCGCCGTAGCTGGTTAAAAAGTGGTGTCTCTGTTGCTCTATGCTTTTCCAAACTGCCTATCAGCAGATTCTGGAGGATGCTGGAAAGGCAGAGTTTTAACTGCATGGAGCATTACCAAGAGGAAGTGCTTCTGGTACTAAGCCAAACCTAGCTTTGAGAAATCTATAAAGAATGTGGGAAAGGTTATAGGGATGAACAGCCTGTGTACAATACTTTTTTATCACGGAGATCTTCAGTTGAAAAGGACAGAAATTAACAGTTGATATTTCACTGAAAGAAACTCCTTGAAATGTTTCAATTTTTCAAAGGAAACCTACATACTTTTAAATTAATCAAACCATTATGTTTCCCTTATGCAATGTATAAAAGTGCAGTTTGTGGTTCTGACTTCTTGTATATTTTAATGTGGAAGTCATGTCCCCTGTAATTATAACACTCTCTCTTCTGATTTAGCTATTGGGGAAGCACGAAGCAAAAGAGAAAGTATGTGACAAAGCAGAGGAATCAAACCTTGGTCTCAGACAGCTGGACATTTGTCTATGTACTATAATTTATTTATCAAGTAAAATTTTAACAGGATATTCTAATTTTTTTCTAACAGTGAATTATGCAGAGCTACTGCACTTCAGATACTCTGCAAATCCACACTTTTAATGCCACTTTCCTCTTCTTTTTTTCTGTTCACAGTCAAAAACCCTAAGTGTAACCAATGTTGATACAGCAAATGATGTAATTCTGATGGCCCTGCAGCAGCTGGGAATTAATGTAAGTCCTTGCACCAGTTTTAATGAGTCTTTTTTTGTAGTTACTTTTAACAATCAGATCTTTCCTTCCACTTTTTCCAAGTTTTAGGATACGAACATTAATTAAATCCTGTAACATAGCACTTCAGAGTTGTTGAAATGCAGCAGAAGTGCCTTGTTAACATATGGACCTCCAGAGATTAGTGCCTTAAAAGTTTTAAGCCTCTCATCCCTGTAAGGGATCAGTCATGTTTCAAGTCGCTTTTAAATCTCTTTCGCTGATTCCTAAGAGGAGATATCTTGACACAAGAAGTGAGAGTTTGATAGAGCTCCTTTTGCATGCTTCAATGTGAACAAGAAGCCTGCTGGTCTGCCTGTTAGTTGGTTTCAAAGTGTGCAAACGTGCATGATCAGCTGCATCCCCAGATTGCACTGCTCTCAAGTGTCCCAGTCAGGTACTCTAAATATCCATGGACCTTTGGAGTTATGTGGGATATGAATGTAACTAAGTGATTGCATGGAATCTGAATGCACCCAATTTAAACAGTGTCCTGAAACTGTTTTGGAAAAAGGCTTTTACAGAACTTGTGGTAATGCAGGGTAGTGTACCAGACAGATGCAGCAATTCCTACTAGATCAAGTACTGCCTCACTGGCTTCCTTTGCTCTAAACCAGACAAGGTAATGCCTCAGGTGTAGTAGAGAATCAGAGCCAGGGACAAGAATTCTGGCTCTCTCACTGTGTTTCACAACGTGGCTCCAACCAATACCAGTGATCATACAGAAGCTCCTGGATGACAGCTTTTTAACTGGCCTGTCAGCATGCTGTTTGGGCAACAGGATTTTTTTAAATGTTTTACTTTTGGTGCATATGTTGATCTCATTGTGTGGAATCTGACAAGTCTTTCATTACCACAGCCCTGAGTGTGAAGAGTCAAATATGATGAGCAAAATGCCACTGTTATACTTCCCTGGGGCTTCTGGATACTCACAGCAAAAGTTGGAGTAACCTCAGAATTTGCCTTCCCCAGCATCCATTATCCCTAATTTATACAGGCTTTTAATGCAGGGGTCTATTCTGCTAGCTTGGCATTTCCCAGGCACAGCAATTTGTGTCTTCCCATCTTGTTACAGCTCAGACATCCCATTTACACTAGGGCTGGGGCTCTGGCTCAGAATCCAGTAGTCCATTTCATTAAGGAGTCTCTGGAGTTGATAGAGGGATTGCAAGGTGAAAAGGATAAAAGGTGAATTAAAATTAGGATTTTAATTGCAGATTGTCTCCCCTGGTCTGCACCAAAAATCAGGAGACTAAGCACTATTATAACTGCAAGTCTTAATTATGATGTGCTTCATTTTTACCCATTTCATGGGTGTCATTTGCACTTCCTCACTTTGTGTACAGAAAAAACAGGAAAATGGTAGTATTTAAAGAGAATACTTTGAGATTAGCAGGAGGAGGAGCTGGTTGTGCTTCAGCATTGTGTTCTTTTGTATGTATCACAATCAACCTTTTCCTCCTCTTTACATTTTTATTTCAAGTGGAAGAAGAATGAAAGCCATCTGAAAGATGTAAAATCTTGCCTGCAGAATTATTTGCCCAAGTAATATACCACATTTTTTCACTGCTTCTTTATAGCAGAAAGCCTTTTTTTCATTAGAGGCATATCATAAGATTAGCAATAAAATCAAACAAGCTAAATAAATTAAGCTGTAGCCTGCATATCAATCAAACACCCAGCCCCCTGGTAGGATTGTTCTGACTGCAAGGAAGCTCTGCCTTACATGCTGTATCAAGGTTTTTTATTTCTGTTCACAGAGAACCACTTGAAAGGAGCTCCGTGACTTTTCAATGGCAATTATTAAAACTACATTTCACATATTGTGTGATTAATGGGGCTATTACTTTGGCTGAGTTCACTCTGGTTTAACACATCAGGGTTTTTTTCCTCTGTTGTTTCTCTGGTAAAATGACAGCTAGCTCGTGCAAAATGGCATTGATCATCTGTTCCAAATTATCAAGCGGGGGAGAAGGAAGGGCCTTGGGTTTCCCAGCTTTGTAAGTGCACTTGCTGACTTTTCTGGGACAGTCACATTTATCCTGACAAATGGCCTCATAAAGGACAGCATTTGCAGTCGGAGATGAACAGTCTGCCTCCTGGAACCACGCTTACTGGCTCTTCCCTTCCCCTGCTTCCCCTTCATGGCAACGAACCCTTTCATATATGTGTGTGAAAGGAAAAGCAAACACCCTTTCTTGTGCTCTTCAGCTGTATTTATTTGCTCCTGGCTGCTTGCCCCGAGGCATCAGAGATGCCTGCAAAGCCCATTTATTTTCCTTTTGCCCCCTGCTAGCTGACTTAACAGCAGTGCTAATATGGGCCAGAAAGCTCTGTCAGTCAGAGAGCAAACTGCAAAGGCTTCATTGGGTGTATCAACATTACACCAGGTGCATGCAGCAAGTAGGAAGAGTCTCAAAAGCCTTAGGAACACTGGGTGAAGGTCCAGATAATGCAGAATAGTAGTCAAGTCTATTTAAAAAGAGGTAGGATTTAACTTTAGAGCTAAATAAATACTGTCATGAGGTATTTATCACTTTTTGTAGCCAGAAAACTTTTAGATTTTAATTGTCCTGATTTATTACTGTCACTGAAAAGGGACTTAAGGTAAAAGAGATCACTTAATGCAGTGTACGTATCCACTTTCTATTTTCTTTTGTCCTTAGAGTGGTTTATATTAAATGTCATTCTTTTTATTTCTGTTGTCTCACCATCATATCTGAAATAAGTACTACTCTCTTTCTTCAATTAAACTGCAACATTGTACATTTATGCTAAAGGCAATATTTAGAATTCACTTTAATTTGATTTGATTTAAATCAGAGGTTTTCACAGCTTTTCCCAAAAATTATCACATTCCCCAGTCTTTTGAAAATTGTCTCTTTTGATGTAGATTTATCCTCTCTGCTGTACATTTTAAAGAGGGCTCAGTAGTCTTAAAACACCATCCAGCAGTCCCAAACCCTTCCACACATAAGGGCTGCGCAAAGGGGCTGACAGCAGCCCTACAGTGAGATTTTGGGGCAGCACTGAGTGCCAGCAGCCCAGGGCTGCCATCCTTGCCTTGGCATCATTACGGTGGGCTCAGGTTTCAGTTGAGGGTGCTCCTGCCCTGCACTCCAGCATTAGTCACAGGATGCTGTTGGCTCAGGAGCCTGAGCTCCTCCTGCTTACAGGAGATGTGGAAAAGTTGGGGAGAGGGTGAAGCAGAGTTCTCAGATGTGAGGCCTGGGGTGTCCATGTGTGAGAGCACATCCCAGGGTTTGTGATGACCCTGGTACTCAGGAGGGAGCTGAAGGGTCACCTTAGCTCACACATCCTGCCTGCTGTCTGCCATAGGCTCTGCAGCATGTTCTTCTCCTTGTACTGCTTAGCTGTCCTCCCAGGGGGATCAGACTTGCCTCTCCTCTGTGCCGGGTGCTGCTCCGTGCTGCCAGGGTGAAGTGGGCTCTGACATCCATCCCTCTGCTGCCAGGAGACACTCCAGTCTGAGGGAAAGAACTGGGGCAAATCTCCCCCTTTCCTTCAGAAATGATGAGCTCCAGCACCTCTCACTGCTCAGAGCTGAACCCAGGTCACATAAACCAAATTGCACATGACAAACACATAGCAATAATTTTGCTGGTGGCAGACTTGGGCACTACAAAAGTAAAGGGGATTCCTTTGACCCTGCTGGCAAGGTGCAGATTATCATTATATTGTGAGAAACCTTATGTTAACCTGTCCTTAATGGCTGACAAACTTATTCTTAATTTTGGTTTTAAAGGGCTCTGAAAAAGACTACAAGCTATGGGTGATTTCAGGAAGAGAACATGCTCCTTACCCTCTTATTGGTAAGTTGTTGACATTGTTTTGTTTTTCACTATTCACTCAGTTATTACTGCTGTAAGGAAGCAAGAAATAGAGAGAAGACTGAAATTCAGTTTCCCCTTTTGTTTTGTTTTTCCTGTTTTTTCTCTTACTTCCCTGTCACACAAGTTTGCCTATTTGGGGAGCTAATGAAATGCTGATCCTTTGTTTTGAAGAGCAATTGTCTGCTTGTGTCACTAAGAGGTTGGAGAAGTTCATTTATTTCTGCCCCAGTTTTGCTGCATGAGCCCCAGTCTTTCTGCAGAGTTGGCCCCTCCAGCCACCTCCTCCTCTGGAGGTCGTCTAGCTTTACCATATTTCTTTCTACACATCCATAGCATTGTTTACTCCCCTCCTCAGCAAAACTTTGCACAGTTTTGAGAAATGTTCTTTTCTTCCACAACTCAAATTAACTGATTCGAGGGGTCCTTTCCAATCCTGTATTTCTCATTCTGGCTGACATCTCCCCTCTGATTAGGAGCAAATTAGTGCTTATTCACTTCCTAAAATGCTTTTCAAAACATTTCAGGACTAGAAGTCAACACAAATCTCAGAAGTGATTGGATGGAGTGATTTGATTTTGGCCCGTGATTCACTAAGAACAAATCCCTTCCCATTAGTAAGAACATTTCCCTGTAGAAGCCCAGCATTACTTGTGCTATATGAGTTTGCAGACGATTAGAACAAGAAAAACTTGCAGATTTTCTGGTTTTTTCCTGCAAATCTAATCCCAGTAAATCTTAGAATTCCTTCTTAAAGCAGCCTTAGCTACAAATGCTTCACTGGGGCCAGACAACATTAATATTTATAAAATGTCTAACTTGTGCACCTTATAGAGAGTGCAGACTGTTTGCCTTTGAAACATACCAGACTTTGGGTTTCTGGCCATTATTGTGTGTCTTCTACAGTTCAAGTCATATCCATGGCTTTAAACATGGAACCGGAGAATTCAGAAACGGAAAAGGCCTTTCTAGTTGACTGACTCTCACTGCAAATTCAAGTTGCAATCCTTGGAAAAGAAAAATCTGACATGACAGTGATGCTGTTCTTGGTACTTATGCAAAAGTTTATTAGATAAGGCCAACTTTTATCATAGGTGCATATCAGAAGCAGAATTTGACTGTGCCATAGCTTCATACTACCTATAATCTCAAATAATATCTCTTCCGCTCTCTTACTGTTCAAGTCTAACTGCAAGCTAACTAGAACATCTTAGCATTGCATCCACATTCAATGTATTTCATCAGGCAGGTCTTTAGACGAGTCTGAAAAACATCTTTCTGGTGGCATTTCTGAAAGCTCCTCCAGAAATGAATTGCCTCTGTGTAGTCCCCAAAGATGCTGGTTAAAGCCAAGCACAGCTCATTTGCATTAGCCCTGTGATTAACGTTTCCTTCCTGTTTCAGCCTCAGACAGGAACCATAATTGTGTCTCATTTGACTGAGTTGATGGCTGTTGCACTTAACATGTTAAGGGAGCAAAGATCACTTCCACACTGGATTTTTTTGATTTTGCATGCTCAGCAAAAATTTGACATGACTGCTCCCAAAATCTGTTTTCTCTCCAGAATATGAGCAATCAGTACCTAAAATTTCAGTGCCACAATAAAAGCAGTAGAAAGAGTAAAAACTGAGTTCAGAAATAGTCACTTGTATTTTTTTTCTGGTGGGCTTTTATGTGATACAGCTGTAATAGATCTGATTTTACTTTTACATCTGTTTAATTACACCAAACACAGTAACTCCCTATCTGCCACTGTATGATTTATGCCCATGCAAATATGGAGAAAAGCAACAAATCTTAGATAACTGAGAAAGTGCTGCGGGCCAGCAAGCAAAATCTGCTTTTCCTCCAGGGCAGATGGAGTTTTGCAAGTCTCCAGCCAATCCAACATGATGGATGATTTCTCTTTGAACAGGACATGAATATCCCTTTGGAATTAAAATGAGCCACATTCGTGATGCTATGCCCCACGGATCAAAGCCCTGTGCCTGCCCCAGGCAGCTTCAGGGCCCTTTCTTGACGGAGCAGTTGCCCCAGGAGCTGCAGTGCCAGTTTGTGCTGAAGCCCAGCCAGGTGGCCGTGTGCCAGCATCTGAACGGTACGTGGTCCTGCTCCTGCAGCATCCTCCCCACAGCCCGGCCACCTCCCTGCCTCTGCTGCAGAAGGCAAATGTGCCATGCTGGGGGCGCAGCGGGAAGCGCAGAGGAGCATGCAGGTGGATCTTCCAGCTGCTCCTCAGGGGGATTTTGCAGTGTAGCTCTGCCTGACTTGAGTGTGCTGTTGTGTATGTGTCATCTTTGTAAGTTACGTTTTGACAAGCTGCCTGTCAAGGGATTGTTCTGAAATCAGCAAAAGAAAGACAAAATGCCTCCCCTGCAGTTTTTGTGAGTCTGTTAGCTGAGCTTCTCTCTGCAGACCTTGCTGTGCTGTGTAACAAGGCAGGGTGGTTTTACGGTTCAAGAGTCAAGGCTTGACTTTGGCACAGAATTCCCATGCAACATTTGGCAGCATCCTTTATCTCAGTAAGGTACTTAGAGCTATACACCAACCTCACTGGGACTCTCAAGTGGCAAAGTCTTGGCAGGTACTTGAGTACCTAGATGAGGTGAGTGAATAGAACTTTATTTCAGTACTCTCTGAGTAAAATAAAGAAAACTATATTTTCTTCTGCCTTTGGCCTTGATGCTGCAAAAATATGAGCACCTGCTCTCTGTTTTGCACTCTGTTGTCAACGACACAGTAACTGCACTCTGCTCATGATAAAACAAATAAGGAGATTGTAAAAGGATTGGGGCATTAGACTTAGGGCAAGGACACATCCCATGGTGTGTTTTTGTTGTTCTTAACATGCTAGCATACTCAGCTCAATTAGGAACTCTGCCCTACATCGCCATTAATGACTGCATTATAAAAAAATAACATCCACACTATTATCTTGGGCACTCCCCAATACCTAAGATCTCCCCAATAAATGAATATGAATAGAATCCATTTGTAATGTTTTTAGAAATTATATACAGTGAAGCTATACCAGCGTCCATTACAAATTATTCTGGAAATTGATTGCATTTTATATAAATTAATTTCCTTTCCACATGCATTCATCCACCCCCTTCCCAGTAATTTGTATCATATATTACTTCATGGCATATTTTAAGAATGAGGCAATCTAGCAAAGGGGTGTAATTAGGTTTACAGGCCCTGCTTTGGCAGCTGATGTTGACTGGCAAAAGAAAATAGAAATGCAAATCAGGCCTGTAGAGTTCTAATGCAGATGTGTTATCACTGGTGCTGTGCAAGCTGCAGGAGTGGAGTGAGCCTGGCTTGGGGCAGCCTGCAGGTCATGCACAGGGACTGCACTAAATAGGAGAAAGAGGCTCTTAGTCCATTCACCTTTCCTTCTTTCATTAGACAAAACCTGTTAAAGTGATATATAGGTCTGACTGCTTGCAAAGCAGGTGATCTCACATACAGCACTGTTCGTTGTGCTTTCCCTAACTGCTGTGGGTTTGGAAAACGGCAAAAATTACCTGTATGCAAGCCAAGACTATGATCTGCTTTGGGCTGATCTTCAGATCAGCAAGCCAAAATTTGTGTTGCCGTTGTTGGCTACCCACTGGGCACACTGCCAAATACAGGGTGAATTTACGGAGAGCAGTGCCTTTAACCCCACACTTCACTGCCACAAGCTGTACTGTCCTCCCTCCCATCACTTCCCTGCATCAGGGATACCACTGTGCTGGACATGCCGTCCCTTCTGGAGGCAGCAAGGAGCAGCTGCCCAGCTGCACCAGCATGCAGCCAGCAGTGTAGGTGTTGACAGGCAGGCATGACTGACAGGTGGCCCTCATGTCAAGTAAGTAGCTGTGCGGACAACAAATGTAGTGGTGTAATTGCATCAACTGTCCTGGCAGGATGGTTAAAAAAAGGTACAGGAGAATTTTCTGTGTGGAAGAAGTGGAGTGTTTCTGTTGCCTTTGCTGTAGCCGTTCAGCATGTAGCAGAAATTGTCACCTACCAGTTAAACATAGCCATTAAATAATGCTCATGAGCATGTTGTTAAATAGAGCTGAAGATTTATTTAGAAGTCTCTGATTAGTTTCAAGGAAAGGAAATGCCATTTCCATGGCTAGGACACTACTTATGAATAGATATTCTCTTCATGTAAAATATGAGCAGAAGAGGTGGCTGCTGTGAGCTGTGACCAAAATTTTCCAACAAAGTAGCATTACTTTTTTTCTGATTCTGGGTTAGAATAATCCACCAGAGCAAGGCTGTGAAGTTTTTGTATGGAAATCCTTTCTGCAGAGCAAGGATTGGCATCTGTTTTGCCTGAGAGGAGCCAAAGTGTACATCCACCCCTTCTCATCTCCTCTTCAGCTTAAGACTTCTCAACCCCCTTAAAAATGGGCTAGGAAAAGTACAAGTTTTCCTGTTTTTTCAGTGAATGTTAGTTTTCAGTGACATGGCATTTCGTTGCCTTACATCAGTTGTTAGTTTCTGCCCTGGTCTGCAGAAGAACACGGGCTACAATTTCCTTCCTGTCCCAGGAGAGAGCTGCAGTTAGTTGCAATGACCCCTTGCTCATATTCTCAGTTTGAGACAAGGCTGTTAAGAGGGGAACAATCAGTAAGAGACTAAGAAGAGCTCCTAATTTTAAGACCCTTTTTTTTATTCACTTCTGCTATTCCTTGTTCTCCAAAATAACATTTTCATTTTTGCTTCCACTGAGATCTACAGGGTTTACAGAAAAAAACCCACCAGTATGTATTTGCCATTGTGGCACTAGAACGCTGGCCAACCTTAGTTTGTGAAGCAAACTTTATTCAGGTGCGAATATCCAGCTCATCTGAGGGGAAAAAAATGTCATTTTGAAAGTCACAGGTCAGTTATGTTGTCTCAAAACATGATGTGTCAAATAAAGCCTTAGACCCTGCCAGACTCACTTTTCTTGAAGCTTTGGACTGCTTAAATATCCTCATTATTTTTTATGAAAAGGATTTTTCTTCAGGCTTTCACATTCATATGTTCACATTTTTAGTTAAATTGTAACTTTTCATCCTGTAAGCATCTAATGAAAAGACTTCCACCCATTCCCAAAGGGAGCATGATCTGGAATGGAATGACGTATAATGAAAATCACTCTGTGAGCTAAAAACCCAATTCTAGTAAAGTATAGGAGAGAAAAAAGTATTGGAGAGGAAAATCTGATATTGCACCACAATCCTTAATTCTGCAAGCTTTGCTTCTGGCCTCCAGAACACCAGAAATTAAAATGTTTGGAAGAACCAGCTAATTAAAGTGCGCATGGGGTAGGCAAGCAACTAAATCAATGCTGACTGGCTTTGAAAACACCTCAAAAAGGAAAAATATATCAGAATAAGTTTTTCCCAGTTAGCACTTCTGTCATAAACAGTTCACACGCCTTTTCCCCTTAGCAGTAGCCCATGCTGTTAAGAAGACTTCACACTGGCTGATGTTGAGAAAGGTTATATAAAAAGAAACTTTTTTGTGTCCCAGTACCAGTATTTCCTTCTCTATACACTGCAAACAAGAGCTTCAGTTAGTACAGCTCCATCGATATCTCATGACATGTGTTGAAATGAAGACAGCCCATCAGTGTGCTGGCAGCATGCTGAAATGCCATCTGGAAGGCATTGATTAAAGGGCAGGCACTGTCCCTGGGCCATGGTCAGCAAATGCTTGGAGTGAGGACACTGATGATACCCTTGTATTGTGGAGAAGAGAGCGAAGGCAGTGGCTTTTCCTGGTCAGAAAATGCCTCAGCCCATTAGTTGATTCTCTGGTGTTGCTTGTGGAGAGAGCCTCCCACACTGCCAGGAGAACTGAGATGCCTCTGGACAGCGTGCTGAGGTGAGGGCAGTGGCTTTGCACCTATGGGTGGAAAACGAGTTATTTAGCAGAGTCCAGCTATGTGTGAAGTCAGCAGGCTGAGGTTTGCCATCCTGCACTTGGTGGAGAGTGCTGGCCCTGTGCTCCAGCAGTGCACTGCAGATCCTGGTGATCCTCTTCAGAGCATGAGTAAGGCAACACATTCTACACACGCACACAGGTATGTGCATGGTGGATTAGGCTTAGCTGGATGCAAGGAGTTGGTTGAGTTCATGACATTTTTTCCTTTGAAACCATAGCAACCACCAAAACCCAAATACTGGAACTTGAATTGAAATGCATTTCTCGTAATAAACACCTTTCTCTTTCCCCAGACTTAAGCCAAAAGTCATTTAAAAGGAAAAGATCTATCATAAATTGGGCTTTTTGGCGTGGCCCAGGCACTCACTTGGATAATGCACCCCTCTCCTCAACATCTGCTGCTCCTGGGAAGCTCTTTGGCCTCTTACTAACAACTATCTGTGAGGATGACAACCTGCCCAAACCCCTCTTGGTGAGTCCCAGGCTCAGGGTTGGGTCTTACAGTGGTGGAATTTCTCTGTGTAGTAAACAAGGATATGTTTGTAAATGGGACATTGAAATTACCCAAGAAAAGAAACCAGAAAGCTTTCCAAAGGGAAACCTCATTTGTGGTTGTCAGCAAGAACTCTGGGTTTTAACATATGCTGTGGTCAGGCCCAGTTAATAACAGCTTGAGAAATGTATGTAATCAGTCTTCTGCTCTGGGCTATTTCTCCTTTATAGCCCATGCTGTAAGGCTGCTTTCCTAATCCTCACTTACACAGTGTAAATAAATGCCACATTCACACATACTTTTTCAACCACTCCCAAGATCTCTGTAAAATCCCCACATCCATAAATGTCTCATCTACTGTCCCATGTAGGCAGCCCACGCATGCATAAAAATGCTACCTGCCCATAACAAGGCAATTTCAGAGCCTTTCTTGAAGGCATTCCAGGGCAGGCAAGCACTCTGAGTCCTCATTTTTGGTCCGACAGCACTACTGCAAAAAATAGGTGGGAATGTGGAGGCTACAGTAGCATCTTTTCATCTTGTCTTGAGGGAGCTCTGGTGCCATGGGTGCTCTCAAAATCAGCCTAGGAACATGAAAAAGGTTATCCTAGAGCCCATTCCTAGGCATAATTAAGACATATATGTGACTTTTTTGGTCATTGGAGGGCTGCCCTGTTGTCAGTGCAGCAACTGAAGTATTTACAGAGTGGGAGTGAGCTCTGCAGGATTGGGTCCTTCATCCTAACAGCCCAACTTCTGGCTGGAAGAAGTTGCCAGAACCCCACTGAAATCAGGGGGGTCACACCAGTTTATAGGAAGAGATGTTTTGTCTCCTAAGCTGGTGCTTGATGTGCAGCTTTATCACTGCCTCAATAATGAATCATACCAGGACTTTTCAAGTCTGTTAATAGTGTGGGGTTGTTATTTTCATTTGAAGGAGAAGCGTGCATTTTCATCATTTAGGTTATTTAAATAAGCCCTCCAGAGATGGACTCTGTATGACTATGATCACCTGGTCCCTCATTCTCTCTGTTTAAGGGATGAGCCAATGTTGCATTTCAGAAGTTTCTCCAAAACATAAATATTAGTAAATTTTTATCTGAAAAAATCCCCAGAGTTACTAAGCATAGACTCACAGCTTGATCGACTTCATGCTTTGAATTTTAAACATTATGTTTATGCAACAAAGTATAACTTACTTCTAAATTCATACAGCATCTCTGGAGAATAGAATACTGGGGAACTGAATGGGATTTACCTGCAAGAGAAAGAAAATACCAGGGATGAATGCTGCAGGCATGCTGGATAACTGCTTCAGAGCTTCCAACTTGATTTCACAGATGAAAGGCTCTCTTTTAGCCATTACCACACTGAATTGTCTTGCTCCATAGCTTCATTCATGTAATTTCGTCTGGGTTTATTAGTTTAACAGGGGCTTCCCATTTTTATCTTGTGAATATTTTGTTCAAAATATATTTTCAAAGCATTTGTTCATGTGCTAACATCCTGTGCTGTGGGACTCAGCCTCTTCTGATGGCAGAGCTCTAAATTCCTGCAAAGAAAATGAAAATGCTGACATGAGTCCTGCTGCCATGAAGGTGCTCCTCCAAAGCACCTGCACTTACATGAGTTCTTGATCTTGGACTTCTGCAAGAGTGAGAAAGAAACATTAAAGAATAAAAGTAAAAGTAATAGCTTCCATTAGTCTTATTTGCACTGCTGTGTGGCAGGAAGACCTACCTTACAGCTCAGACTAAGGAAGTCCCCAAACTCCATTCCTTAGCCATTACTGTTCACTAATTCAGTTTAATGATGATGGACCAGTGTCCCAGAACCCCCACAGTGTCCCTTTTCTTGCCATCATTTTTGATAACTTGGTCCTCAGGCCACTGTGTGCATACACAAAATCCCAGAGACTGTCTGCAAGAGTTTCTCCTTTCAAAGAGATAAACATTACAAATTTTACATTGCTTGGAGCATTTTGCTGCGAGAGGTAACCAGCATGTCTGAGAGATGGCCCACAGGAGACCGCAGATACCATGGACATATTGTCTCTGGAGGAGTTTCAGCATTTCCTTGTCTGCTTATTTTCCTCTCTTATTTAACAGAAGAAATCAGTCCCTCCTGTTATTTTAAAAGCTAGGCAGGAATCTGCTTTTTTTCCCTTTCCTATAATAAGTTACCTACTTGTTTAATCCTATGCAGCCTCATTGGCTTCAGGAGAGCCATAAGCTGAGCTTTATCCCCCTTGGAGTGACCTTCCAAGTGGGAGCACCTTGTCCCAGAGGTGATTCTGCTGACAGCCCTGAGCTGCTTGCAGAGTCTGATACCACTCACAAACAGCAAAGGGGGTGAAAATCTGCTCTGATCTGCTGTAGAAGTGCAGATAGATATTAACAAACAAAGCGCTTTCCAGCTTAGATAAAAATCTCATTTTTTTCAGACATCAGCAGTGGAACAGAAGTTTTTCTCTGGTGATAATATTGACCACAGTGATGAGCAGTGAGGGTCTCATATCTTCCTGCAAAGTAGTGTCTGGCTGAGGCCACTGTCAGATGCAAAGCTTTGAATTAGATAGACCACTCTCCTTTTCCCATACCACAGTGTTTATGTATTTAAATGACTTGGCTGAAACTTGCAGGGTCCTGGACGGTCATGCAGGAAGTTAGTGCTTAGCAGTGGCAGCACGGTGTTTCTGAGGGGATGTTCCGAAATGAAAGCTCCAGATCACAGCCTTGCTGTGCAGTTTGGCATGGTGTGGAGGGTGAGCCTTGACTTGTGTTTGATTTCTGAGCTTTTTTAGGACTCAAACGTTTTCAGCTGTGGCAAAATCAGCAAAACATTTTAGTGGCACTGGACAATGAAATTTATTTATGAAAAACCCTCTTTGCCTAATTTTTTAGGATATGCTTTCCCTCCTTTACCAAGAGGGGCCTTCCACCAAGGGTATTTTCAGACGCTCTGGAAGTGCAAAAACATTCAAAGAGCTAAAGGAGAAGCTTGATTCAGGCACTGAAGTGGACCTGGCCCGTGAATCCATATTTGTGACAGCATCTTTGTTTAAGGTATGTGAAGAAGGCTCCTGTCTCCCTTTTTGGGTGACAGCAGCACAGATCTGTGCACAACCAAGGAGGGCTTTTCTCCAGGGAAAAGCCCAAAGAGAAACTGGTGGACTGAATGAACAAGACTGGGCTGGCACATTAACCTTGTGAGGATCTCCAAAGGAAGCTATCATGGAATTAGGATGAGGAAGAGGACTAGCCAGCTTATTTTGCTGACAGCTTTCCTGAGGTCTCTGCTACAGCCTGGTTCTGTTCCTCCCTTTATCTCTGCATATGAAATAGCAAAAGCTGTGTTTGCAGACCCGTCTCCTTACACGTCAGTATTACCCTACACTGCAGATCCTAGTGAGTTTATAGTGTTGCCATAAATATTTGGATTATTTCTTCCATGCATTATCTTTTGTTACAGTCTTGTATGTCAAAACCAATGTTCCTTGTGCAAAAAAAGCATCATAACTTCCCTCACCCTAGCTTTTTTGGGAAGCTAGGATTTGGCCTTCTTCCTATAACTGCAACAGTTTCCCTCCCAATGGTTGAGGTGTTAGGAAAGAGGAATAGCAACACTATCAATCACTAGTTTAAGTACTCCATTGGTTAGGGGAAGGAAGGTGGGGATGCCTTGGAGTGCTTATGATCTGGAGGTATTTGAGCTTGTCAGCTAAGGAGAAGAAACAGGGACTATAGATGAAGTTAAGTGATAAGTAAAGACAGACATGCAACATCAAAATAACTGGTCTCGTTGCAGATTTTTTAGTTCAACAATATCAGATGAAGCATTTAAATACCTCTATTTTGTCAGGAAAGGGTAGGGAAAGGCAGGAAGATATTCACTCTAGGCATAATCTAAAGTACCTCTATTTCAGATGATATTCTTCTGGTTTAGGTTGCTGTGTGTAACAATATTCTTGCCAGTGAGTGCCATCCCATGGATACATCCTCTTGTATCTGTGTATCTTATTCCTACTCCCTCACATGCCCCAGAGCAGCTGCTCACATGTTTTGTTCTTTTCTCTTGATAAGGATTTTCTTCGCAACATCCCAGGCAGTATTTTATCATCCCAGCTGTGTGATAAGTGGGTCTCTGTACTGGATCAAGGAAATAATGAAGAGAAGATAAAAAGCATCCAAAGGTAGTTACTTATATTCCCTACATTCTTTTCCTATAAATGTTTATCCCAGAATGCAGAATCACAAATATTCAACTTGCAATTAATTTCTTTTTAAATAGATGCTAAAAATATCTTTGTATATGGCAGAACATTGAAGCTCATATATATACTTAAGTGATTGTCTGTATGAAACAATTTCCTGACTCTCTTTTGTCCTGCTTTTCTGCCTTTTGTGGACACCAGTAAATACATTAAATATCCTTTCATGAAAAGAACAAAAGCAACTTTTATTATTTGTAAATACGCTGTCCAAAAGCTGAATTTCTGTCTGATACAAAATCCAAAACTTTGGAGTCCTGGGTGAAAGAGAAGCTGAAATCAGTTCTTCATGTATTTCCCCTCATTCATCTCAAATTTTAATGATGATTTTTGAAGTCAAGATGGAATTGTGAATGAAATGCTGGAGGATAGTGACAAGGGAAGCCTCTGACCCTGCAGGTGATACAAAACAGAAAGTAGGCAAAGTTTGTGTCACAGGAAACGGAGCTTTGTACAGTAGCTGACCTCAGGAGTATATACAAACATACTTAAGGCAACTAGATGGCATGGAGAGACAACTGAACTGTTTGGGGAAGTGAATGGTGAATTATCAGGCAACTTGATTTGTTTGTTTGATAGAGCATAGTTTTGTGTTATGGTGTTTGCTGAGCTTCCAGAAAACTGTTAGAAGACACAGTGAGGAAAACCAGCTGAACAAGCACATCTCTTTGATACCCTCCCTGGTTTAATTAGTGGACCATGTTACCCTGTTTCTGCATTTCCATTATCTTGGCTTGTGTATATCTATGGAAAGTGGTCACTAATGTGAAAAATTCTGGTTTTGTGTTTTCAGGTTAATAGAGCATCTTCCAAGAGCTAATGTTGTTCTCTTACGTTACATCTTTGGAGTACTGCGTGGGATAGAAATGCGATCTGAAGAGAACCAGATGAATGCCTTTAATCTGGCTGTCTGCATTGCACCTAGCCTGCTCTGGCCTCCTGTTTCCTCCACTCCTGACATAGAAAGTGAATTTATTAAAAAGGTAAGAAACACTTCGGTGTAGTAGAAAACCAAACCAACCTTCATCCCATTCAACCAGGCTGTTGGTTACAAACATGAAAACAGTCAGTACCTCTTCAGATCAGGACTTGTCCTCTTATCATGGCTCCAGCAACATTCATTAATCCATTCTCATAATCTGCCTGGAAGAAGGGGAGAGAGGTCATAAAGCAATACCCAGTGTATCAGCAAAATGCTTCTCTCATCAAGAAGGTCTCTGGTTGTGGTGACCTCGGAACAGGACAGAGTAGAATGGAAAAGATGTGTAAAAGGATGTATACCTGTGCCCAGAGACTGAGAGAGTAGTTCCTGGCTGCCTTCACGGATGACAGTTTGCTCTTGTTCCTCATCTGTATGGTGAGCTTGCCCTGAGTTGAATAATACAAGATCTGATGTCTCTCTCCCATTGCTTTGTTGCAGATTTCTAGTCTGGTACAGTTCCTCATTGAGAATTGTTGCAGGATTTTTGGAGATGAAATTACCTCCCTCTTTGGAGAAATACTGATGACATGCAAGAGGGAGAACAGCTCAGGTAATACAGATTGATGTTTTGATCCCATTAAGACAGCTAAACTCAGCCAGGCAAAAGATTGGTATATTCCATGGAAGAATGCTGTTCCTTCTTCATGTGGTGTTCCCAGATACTGCTGTTCTCTTTCCTCTGCCCAAAGAATTGGTCATAATCACTGATTCAACTTATCATAGACCTGGATCTTATCACAAAATGCTTTCACAAAGACTCTTGCTCCTATACCAGTCATCTGAACCACTACAGTTGAAAAAGGAGGGGGGGAAACAAAGAAAATTAAAAAAGAAAAAATCTAGAGAAGTTTTTGTCTCAAATCTAGAATTTTTACATCAGCATGTGTTTTCCCAAAATATCAGGAAGTCAGTGATCAACAATGGTCATAATACAGCTGTCATACCATTTTATTAGGGTTAAAGTGTCTATTCTTCATTGTCAAGAAAGAGAGCTCCAGAGTTTCAATGAGACACCCAGATTTTGCTGTTAGCACAGAATAATCATGGAACAGGTGACTGAAAGTGTTTGGCAGAGTAGTTGACAGAGCTGTCCAAATTATTATTAATGCTGTTTTTCTCTCCAACCCTTTGATTTTGACTGGAGTTTTGTGTCTCTCCTTAAAGTATTTCTAAAGCAGCATTTTTGTAAAATAAATTTTGTCACAGGTGGCCTGTACTGAAAGTGGTAATGGCACTGGTGGCAGCATGTCTGACTGACTCAGTGTGGCTGTTTCCAACTCCTCATGCTCTGCCTCCAGTGAGATTAGGTGAAATCCAGTGAAATTTGGCCTGCCCCCTCCCCAGGAGTGAAGCACATGGGATCTGCTGTGCTGGGATGTGCTGGCAATGAGAGCTCAGACCCATGATAGGTTACGAATTTTCAGGCAGGCACCGAGGCGTGGTGACTGCCCGTGCATGAACTGTGTCTGCTGCAAATGTGAGATAAGGCAGCTTAGCCTAACCCAGAGCAAAAGAGATTTAATGTGATTCCAATTACTGCAGATACAGGATAGGGCCCAGGTGTATATTGCTCAGTGTAAATGAGGTGACTGTTTAAAACTGAGACTAAAACTTCACAGTGTTGCTCTTAAAAATATTGTATTTTCTAGAAGAAGTAAGAAGTATGGCCTGTTTTCTTCGTTTGTCTAAAAGAAGGAAAGAAAGGTTAAATGTTACTTTCAATATCCAATAATGAAAAGAAAAATTAAATAAATTACCAATTTGATATATATATATGTAAATTATTGTTTACAGCTGGATTATCTACTATCCACTTAAAAAACCCAAACTAAATCAAAAACATAACAAAACCCCCCAACCCTTATTTGTGCCATTATCCTGTATTTCTTGACTGAACTGTAACTTAATACTCACTTCAGCTTTTTCATTTCAAAATTAAGACAGTAATTTTTTATGAAATTAGTAGTATTTCTGCTTGAAAAATCTTTAAAGGGCAAATGCTCCTGAAAGTAAAGGATACTTTCCAGAAAAAAAAAAAAAAAGAAGCTGCTTGTCAAGGGGTGGTTCAGTCACTGATGTGTTAACACTTGGTTTGTCCTTGCAGATGTTGCTTCTCTCCATCAGAACGACTCTTCCTATGACAGCCTGGAAAATGAGGCAAATGATGAAGCTGACTCTTCCTCCAGTGACTGGATTAAAACCCGTGATCAGGATAACAGGAGCAGGGAGTCCGTCTTCACTCTGAGCGATGGCGATTCGGAGCAGACAGAGGCGGATGAAATCCAAAGCCAAACCAAACTGAAGCAGTTGTCAATTTCTGCTGACGTGCACCTGAAGTTTTCCTTGCAAGAAAACTCGGAGAACCGGTCTCCCTACTGCAGTGGTTTCCCCTCAGCAGCTACCTCGGGTGCTCCCAAGACTGTGAGGAGGCACCGGCGCTCCTCCGAGCCTGCAGTTGGCCTCCAAGCCTCCAGCTCCACCCACACTGATGCTGGGCATGAGAGGGCAACACGCAAAGCCAGCTGTGACATTGTCCTGTCTCATGAAGATGAAGAGTGTCTCTGCCAGCGCCGGTCGTTGCAGGTGGAACGGCAAAAGCTCAGCAATCAGAGCTTGATTATAGGGATTAACATTGGTAAAAGTGACAACACAAACCAAAACGTTGAAAGGAAAGACCTGTCCCATTGTCTCCTGCCTCCAACGCCAGAGGGATTAAATATTTGCTCAGGATTTAGCTCTTTTAGCCAGTCTTCTTCTGGGACATCTCCATCTGTGTCGTCGATTTGCTCTCTGGACAGTGCTTTCTCCCAGTTTTCAGACCAGGCTCTGTTTACCCTAAGTGAAACCTCCTGCCCTTTCGATAGCACTTCTCAGTCGCTAAAGAAACATGAAGATGCTGCTGCTCCTATGGCTGATGACTGTTTGCTTACACCCACCAAGGTGCCACCATGTCCACAACCTACTGACACTGGGGCTGAGGGGGCCTTGGTGGGGCCCAGCAGCAGATCAGCACCCCTGAAACCTACTGATGGAGTCGATGGCTATTTCATTAAGCCTGACATTCAGCCATTGCCTCTGAAAGTCACTGGAAGAGACAGACTTCACGATCAAAGAGGAGGTCTAAAAAAGCATTGCAGCAATCCAAAGTTTGAAGAGACTGACCAAAACTTTTTGCAGAGGAATCTTAATGCTTAAAATAAACACCATAAAGAAAATGCCTTTGGTGTTGATGTGTGTTCATTTTAAGTTTAATATCCAGGTTGTTCAAATTTAATTGAGCAATCTCCGGACTCACAGGTTTTCTTTTTTTAGGAAACTGAGTAATGTTCTGATATAAAGCTTTGCAAGAACATTGTCAAAATAATAAAAATTGCTGAAAAGCAAGCAAACAGAAATCTCCTAAAAATCTGGAAGGGACCCAGGAGGTAACTAAGGCCAGTGTCCTGTTCCCTGACCCTGCCAGGGCAGCGGGCTGCCTGCTGGGCCTCTCTCCTTGACCACTCGAGTATTGAGCCTTGCAGATGTGAGTCCCAGTCCTTTGTGCTTTTGATGTAGCGTGCAAAGTCAGCATAGCTTCCATAACTGTGGTATTATACTACTGTTCTGAAACTGATAAATATTACCTTCATTGTCCTCCAAGGAGTAAGTGTGTTGTTTTCTGTATGTTTATACAGTATGTTCGATAGGTGTAGTTATTTCTTTCACCCTGCAAAAGAAAGAAAAAAGCCCAAAAATATGTAAAGGGAAATGCTGAATCTTGTAACTAACACCTTGCAACTCTCTGTTTCATTTATTGTGCTTTGTTGGCTGTTCTGTTCATGTTTAAGTTGTGAATAGTTTCTTAACATGGCTGTAAATGGCATTATGTATTATTGGAAGCAGAACACATGTAATTTTATTATGCAGCATCTAAAACATAGAATCACGGAATGGATTGGGTTGGAAAGGACCATAAAGATCATCCAGTTCCAATCCCCCTACCGTGGGCAGGGGCACCTTCCACTAGACCAGGTTACTCAGAGCCCCATCCAACCCAGCCTTGAACACTTCCAGGGATGGAGCACATAACTTCTTGGGGCAACCTGTTCTAGTGCTTCACCACTCTTTGAGTAAAGAATTTCTTTGTAATATCTAATCTAATCCTGCTCTCTGTTGGTTTAGTACAACCTTGTCCCTTGTCCTGCCACTATCTGCCCATATAAAAAGTCATCTCCCTTCTTTTTATAAGCCCCATTAAGGTACTGGAAGGCCAAAGTGAGGTCTTCCTGAAGCCTCCTCTTCTCCAGGCTTAACAATCCCAACTCTCTCAGCCTTTCCTCACAGAAGAGTTTTTCCATTCCTCTAATGTTCTCTATGGTCCTTCTCCGGACTCGCTCCAACAGGTCCATGTCCTTCCTGTGCTGGGACCCCAGAGCTGGATGCAGCACTGCAGGTGGGGTCTCACCAGAGCAGAGCAGAAGGGCAGAATCCCCCCACTGGCCCTGCTGCCCACACTGCTTTGGATGCAGCCCAGGACATGCTTGGCTTTCTGGGCTGTCAGTGCACATGGCTGGGTCATGTCCAGACTCTCACCCACCAGCACCAGCAAGTCCTTCTGCACAGGGTTGCTCTCAAAGAGCTCTTCTCCCAGTCTGTACCTGTATCTGGGATTGTCCTGATCCAGGGCAAGGTGCAGCACCTTGCACTTAGACTTGTTGAACCTCCTGAGGCTCCCATGGGCCCACTTCTCAAGTTTGTCCAGGTCACTCTGGATGGCATCCCGTCCTTCTGTTGTGTCAACTGCACCTCTCAGCATCCTGTCATCTACAAACCTGCTGAGGGTGCACTCGGTCTCGCTGTCTGTGTCATACATCATATAATATATTAGAGTAATGCATTATCTAAATGCTTTGAGTTTGTATAATATATCCTGTTAAATTTTGCTATTATATATGTTCTGAAAAAAATGTGTATTTTTGTACTTGCAAAAAACTGCTAATTTTACAGGTTCTGTTTTGTTGTTACGGCACTGGTATTGATGTGTATGCATTCAATGCTATATATTAAATATTATTTGTTATGTCATAAATTCAGTTTATATTCAGTGTAATTTTTTTATGTGTCAGTTCTACAAGCTATTGCTGAAGCAAAAGTTCCAATGATGCCACTACAAATTGTGTGTGAGAAAGGACTGAAGCATTTTTCCTCCACCTTGGGTGGCATAATTCCTACTGCATGCCATCATCCTGTTGACTTTTGTAAATTCTAGTAATTCTCAAACAAGGATTCCTACCCTTTTTCTCTTCATCTAGTGGTAGGAGGATGTTTTCAGCTAATGGGATTCAGTCAACAATATGGATGTGAAGAGAGATCTTGTGGGATAATACTTATTAGGATTGCGAGCAAGGAAAGGTGGGGAGTAAACCAATGAACGAGAGCAAGATTTATTCTTTAATATTAGCTGGGTTACAGAGAAAACAAGAATGACAGGGCTAAACTAAACACATCTGAGTGTGTGTGTGCATGCTTCTGAAATGTCATTGATTCATTCCTTAGCTTTCTGCTTCCAAGAGCCCTCCTCCACTACAGTTGATAGTGGCCAGTACTGAAGTGTCAGGTCCTGTTCTGCTTAACTCTGCTCTTCTAGAGGTGCTGCTGCTCCTAAGTCACTCTCATTTCTGAAGCACGTAAGCAGTGTCCAGTGCACTGAGCTGTTTCCAAGGGTTGTCAGTGTAACAGGCTTTTAGCTCTGTATGAAACAGAATGGATACTCTCCAGCAGATTTAAAGGAGGGGGGAAAGTCTGTTAACAAAGTTATAAATATCCTTACTTGAAAATACAGAATCAGAGAGCTATTATTTTGGGCTCTAATCCTGCAAATGTTGTATCTGTAAGCAGAGCTGCATTTGTGGAGACCTATGTAATGCAGTAAATCATCACGCACTTAGAATAATACTCTAATGTATATGGTGTGCAGGCTCTGATTTGACTGCAATTTGTTCTCCTTTTTTGTATTCAGCTATTTTAATGAAACAGTAGTATGCAGAATCTGATCTGCAACAGTCACCTTCCAAAGGTAAAATACTTTGTATGCATTTTGAGATCTGTCATCTAACAGTCCTACATATACACCTCCTTCACAACAAACAAAAAAAAGACTGATTGACACGACGCTATTTTGAAATAAAATATCTACTCTGCATTTCCATTTCTTTTCAAAACAGTAAAAAGCGTATTGCCATGCTGCCAAGATTACATTGAGTAGCAAATACTGACTCATTGCATCAATAATAAAGCTTTAGAAAATATGTAGTCTCTGCAATATAAATTTTCTGTCCTACAAATTGTATCTTCCAACAAGTCATTTATCTCTGCTGTCTGAAGAAAGAGTATATCAAAGTGTGCTTCGATGTGAAGTGATTTATGTGTCTGCTTTTGAGCTGTAGCTAATGCTAGAGTGCTTTCAGCTTTAAATGTATGGTGAACAAGCTGGATGTAGACCCAGCACAATCTGAAATGCACTTCTGCCTTACAAGACATACACCCTGCTGCTGCATGAGGCATGTTCTGTGACAATCACAGAGGAGAACGCTAATGGGGAAGATCACTGTCTGCAACGCCTCAGTGAAGGAATTAAATGCTGGTAAGATCCAAAATGGATCACACTGAACCTTTTCAGAGTGTCACATGCAAACCTGAACACTGCAGTAAGCATCCCCCTGCTCTGGTGTGGGGTGCTCCATGGGCTACAGGTGGATTTCTGCATCCCCGTGGACCTCCATGTGCTATGAGGGTACAACTGCCTCACCATGGCCTGCACCACAGGCTGCAGGGGTAACGCAGCTCAGTACCTGGAGCACCTCCTGCCCCTCCTCTGCACCAACCTTTGTGTCTGCAGAACTGTCCCTTTCACTCCTTTCTCCAGCTGCCATTGTGCATTTTTTTGCCCTTCTTAACGCTGTTATCCCAGCTGCTGGGCTCCGCTGTGACCAGCAGTGGGACCACCGTGCCACCGTGGAGCTGGCTGGCATTGGCTGTGTTGGACACAGGGAAGCTTCTGGCAGCATTTCACACACACACACACACACACACACACACACACTTCTGTAGCCCCCTGCTACCAAAACCCTGCCACGGAAACCTAATAAATTCTGTGAGAAGCTGGTGGGGTAGGGGTGGCCCCAAGCACTGAGCCCCCTCTTCTGCCCTGGCTCCAGCTGAGTGTCCCCCACACGTCCTGCTCACTGTGGGTCACCAGCTCCCTGTCTCCATAAACTAGAGTGGCTGCTTTGGAGGAGCTGCTCAAGTTTTTGTGAGAAATGGTAGGTGAGATGTTTCCCAAATAGTTACTTTTTACACAAAGCAGCAAAACGTCCCAGAAAAAACATAAAATAAAAGGATGACTTGAGTTAGGGAAGAAACAGTGGCTGTGACTTCTCATCCACTGCTGTCAAGGACACAAAACGAAGCAAACTGACAAATTACCTCACTACTTGGACTTTCTGTCCCACAGGGGTCCATGTTCTCACTGTCAAAGAGCATCCTGCCTCTGTTTCACATCATTCCTTTCAGGTAATTTCAGAGCCTCCTTTTCTCCAGGCTAAACACCCCCAGCTCCCTCAGCTGCTCCTCACAGGACTTGTGCTCCAGACCCTTCCCCAGCCCCATTGCCCTTCTCTGGACATGCTCCAGCCCCTCAATGTCCTTCTTGCAGTGAAGGGTTCAGAACTGAACACAGGATTCGAGGTGTGGCCTCACCAGTGCCAAGTACAAGGGGACGGTCACTGCCCTGGTCCTGCTGGCCACACTATTGCTGATCCAGGCCAGGATGCCATTGGCCTTCTTGGCCACCTGGGCACACACTGGATCATGTTCAGCTGCTGTCGACCAGCAGTGCCAGGTCCTTTTCTTCCAGGCAGCTTTCAGTCACTGTCCCCAGCCTATAGCACTGCCTGGGGTTGTTGTGACCCAAGGGCAGGACCTGGCACTTGGCCTTGTTGAACCTCATACAATTGGCCCTGGTCCTTTGATCCAGCCTGTCCAGATCCCTCTGTAGCCCCTTCCTGCCCTCCAGGATGTGGGAAGCGGCTGAGCAAGGGGCTGCAGCTGCATTGAGCCTCATCTTTGGTATTTGTGCAAGACCAGTTCTCCATGGAAGAGTCCTTTGCTCCTGCCAAGTGTAAGAGGCGCTGGAGCATGATGTCTGCCGGCTAAGCAGAGCCCTACATCAGCATCAGGGGAAGGGAGCCAGCTCTCTCTTTCACAGACGTGCTTGCATGATTTCACTTGCTCCCAAGATTAGTTACAGACGTCTCTGTATTGAGGGCACTGTCAAGCTAAACTAATTGACCCACTGGTGTCCAAAGGGGAAGATCCTTTGGTTAAAGGTGCTGAATATTTCTGTTAAGGCATGGTTGCCACACAAGGCCTAAAGGTTTTGGACATCATTTGTGTTTTATAAATATGTACAATGCAGTCTGTAATGATTTTTCCTTGATAGTAGGTTTGCTCCAGGCACTATTTTGTCGGTTTCGTTGTGGCTTCACTGCAAATGTCAGCAGTTCCTCGAGGACAAGTACTCGGTAGCTGCTGCCAGTTGCATTAAGTTAAATATTTCAGAATTTAGCCATTCTGTGACCCTGCATGAGAGAGGTGTTTTCAGTACAGAAATTATTTCATTGCACTTGATTCTCATGTCACAAAATATTTCTGTCAGTGTGCTCAAATCTGCTCTCAGGCTCAGCAATAATTCCGATATGAGCATTGAAGGCAAGGGTCTCCTCCTCCTCCTCTTCCTTCTCCTGTCTTTGACAAATTTCCACAGGATTCCCTGCTGCCCTGCTGGGATGGGTGGGGGGCTGGGTGGTCTGCCAACCAGGGAGGGAAGGGACAGGAATGTGCTGCCGGTGTGCACAGTTGAGGCTACACCATCCTAAGATGAGAGTTTAGACAATGAGCCCTGACAGTAAAGGTTGATGAAGAAAGAGTGACATGTGGAGAATGACCTGCTGATGATAGAAGCCTGGACTCAAGAGGATCCCTACAGGAATCAAAGGGCAGTGCTGGTTCTATGATCACAGTCACTCCACCTGCACCAACGGAGCCCCATCCCATTCTCTTGGACTGTCAGAGGAGAGTGATCAGCTCAGGGTTCCCGGGTGAACCCCACCAAGGCATTAGTGGGACCCTGCAGGAACATGAGAATGATGGTGGGCTGTGGGGGAAAGGCATTTGGGGACATTGGATGGAAAACCTTTTAGGAGGTGTTCCAAGGGGCCGATAGCACTGTGTAAGATTTGTTGTAGGATGTTTAGGGTGAGCATCAAAGGCAGGGAAAGGGAGGGATTAAGATGGTCTGGGAAGGAACCAGCATGAGAAAACAGAGGGAAAAGGGGATTAAAGGGGCTGGTGGCAACTGGCTTGTCAGAATACAATCCTCTGACCAAGCCCTGTACCTCATTGCCACAGCCTGCCCTAGTCTTACTAAATATTCAGAGGTAATGATGCAATTAATTATATATTACTAATAATAATTACCCTTTCATTCTCTCAGTTGACTTTCTGTGTGGGCACACACTCTACTCTGAGTCCATGTGAGAGACCAGCACCAACCTTCAAGCCAGGCGGGTGGGCAACTGCAACTGAGCCAAGTGCCAGCAGCTGGAATGGGACCACGAACCTCAGAGACTGGAGGGTGCCAGTGCCAGCACCTGGGGGAACTGGGGCTGATAGCATAGGGTTAAAATGTTTTTAGAAGCATAGGCCTCGGGAACGGTGATAGATACTGTATTTGCTGAAGGCAGTGAACAGAGTGAACCTGCACACAGCGAACCTGCACCTGGGCACCCACCCGTAAAGTAGCTGATGTAATAATTACTTGATAAACATAATAAATCACAACAAGAATCATGAGAAAGTATTAACAATACGGTGAAACTCTGGAGGGGGAAGGGGGCTTAAACTCATGCTTGGGTGAAAACAATATATACAATAGAACAATGTTAAGGTTGATGATTAACATATGATTGAATAGCAATTATGTCAGGAAAAAGTATAAAATGAAATCTATTCCGAAACCATGTGGGGACTTGATTTGGGTCTGAACCCCTGGTCCCCAGAGCGCTCTCAATAAAAGCACCAACATAATCATTCCATGGTTATGTTTTTCTACGCTAACAGGGCCAGCTCTGGGACACAATGAGTGGCCAATGCTAGATACTGGAGAGACCCATTTTCCATGTGTGTGTGCATATTTCCCTAGCAGGCATCAATCCTGATGAGCTGGAAGGAGCAGTACCTGTCAAATGCTGTTCACATGTGTGCCAGCACTGTGTGCAAGTGGCTGCCTCACAACAGAGAGGGCAGGTTTGAACAAGAATGGGGGTTTTAAATGTCAAGGGCGCCATGGACAGCTTGCACAGAAGTGTAAAAGTGTAAAATGCTTTGAAAGGACTTAGTGCAGGGGGAGATGACCTTTGCAGATGCAGTTAAAACCACCAAGGGGTCAGTTGCCATTTGCTACAGAGAGTAGCTCATGTGGAGCCTGACCCCGCAGCAGGCAAGAGCAGCTTTGTTAATGCTACAACTCGAATGTTTTACCTGAAGAAAAAGATTTTGCCTGAAACACCATTGAAAGCACCATTGGAAGTTCCCTTAGCAGAGCTGGGGGCCTGACTGGGTGGAGGTGGCAGGAAGGAGGCAGGGCTGAGCTCAAGTGTTTTATTGGCACAACTGCTTGGGAAAGGGACACCTGACACCAAGTCCACAGGTGCCCGTGACTTGAGGAACCTGAGGTGACCAGGCCAACAAGGAAGTTCATGCCCCAAAGTCATCTTTCCAAGCAGGGCTTGATCTCCACAGATGGTTGTCATTGAAAGATGCTCTTCGTTGCTTGGGCCCATCTGAATACTTCCATGGCATTGCTGTCCCTCTACTGAATATCCAGGTACTTGCAGAAAGGTGCAGCATCTAACTGATGTCATACTTTTCATACAGAGATAGCATGAGGAGTCTGGAAGGTCACCTTCAGCAGAGTTCCTGGGCTTGGGCTTAGATCCTATGTGTAAATAGTCCCAGAGAAGTCCAATAAGATTGCTTATTCACTTAAATTCCTTACTGAGTTGGAGCCATGCCTATTTTCTAAATAAATTAGAAACCATACCAGATGTTCCTGCTTTATTGAAAAAAAAAAGATTCCTGTGAAGCTTCCATTTACAATTTTAATTTATATTACAGACATCTATCTATTACTGGATAGAGACTTCCAACTTATTCTTTTATTGTGTAAAAAATAATAAAAAGTATTCAATACTTATGCATCCTGCCTAGATATAATTTTTAAAAAAAAGGAAAGAAAGAAGGATTTATCCAATAAAATGTTTGGCAAAGCCGAAGTCTAATTTTTTTCCATTTTTTTACCTTGGGATATGAATTTACAGTCAGCTTGTCTGAAGTGTGTAAATTCAACAACAGGGTAATTGGTTCACTACACAGTAACTGAAGGCTCTGACTTTGCCAAGAATTTTTACTGTGTAAATTCTATGCTTTTCTCACATTCAAAAAGGTCATAAAAGCCATAATTTTGAAAACAGGTCTCTGTGAACAAAATCTCACCCTGCCTCAGGGTGAAGAGAGCCACACGATATGGGTGCAGAGCAGGTCCCATTGTAATATGGGTTGTTAGTCCAGGCTCATCACTCCAAGGCATTTATGGAATTAATAGGGTCCCCATACTTTGCTTTCTGTTAGGAATCCTTAGACTCCCATCTCATTAAAGGATGAGCGCTCTCACATCTGATTTTCTTCTGTGGCTGATACAGAATGAGGCCCTGAAACTTACTTATTTTATAACACTTTTACTGGGGTTTATTGCAATGAATGGGAGAAGATGGGTTCAGCCACCAAACTTCCAAAAGCAGGGTACAACAACTCTCTGCTCTTCAGGTCTGTGTCACCAGCTGGGCTATGAAATACCTTCTGAGGAGGGACAGGGAAAGGACAGTCCTCCAGAGCAGGACAGGAACAGAGGTGGCCAGGAATACTTGGAATCTGGATTCGGGTCCAGAACAAAGACAAAGAGAAGGCTGAGGTACTCAACAAGTTTTTTGCCTCATTCTTCAATGGCAGCCTCTCTTCCCACACCTCTCACATGGGTGGACTGCAGGATAGGTGGTGGGGGAGCAAAGAGATTCCCACTGTAAGAGAAGATTCATGACCCCCTGAGGAACCTGAATGTACATAAATGTATGGAACCTTGTGAGGTGCATCCCTGAGGGAACTGGCTGATGTTTTTGCCAAGCCACTCTCCATGATATTCAAAAAGTCATAGCAGTCAGGTGAAGTCCCAGATGAATGGAAAAAGGAAACTATTGTACCCATCTTTAAAAACAGTAGAAAGAAGGAGAATTGTCAACCTGTGAGAGAGACTAGATCCCATCCTTGAAGAGAAAACCTGTCTCTTGACATTTACCTCATAGGAGAGAGAGTCCATCACACCAGCAGTCACCAGTTAACAGCGGTGTAAACCACCAGTCCCTGATGCTTCTTGTATGTCCAATGACAAAGTGGCTCCAACAACACGCTTGTCACCTCCTCTGGAAGAACTCACTATCCTTTTGTTGTTGCAAGCCCGCTGCTCCTTTGTTCCTGCCTATCTTTTGGCCTTTGATCTCCTATCCAGGTGATGCTGGAATAACAGAACTCCCCAACATGGAATGTCTCAGATCCAGCAGATCAGGGGTTGGTTCCAACAGGTAAGTGTGTGGGGAGGAGGACAGCTATTTTACCATGAATTTCCATACCTCTGCAAGTCAAAATGAAAACGTCTCACATCCTACAGGGATCTACTGAAAAGGGAATTCAGGAACGGAGCACATTTGGGGAGCCCATTCCTGGCATGGAGAAACCTTGCTCTTGTCATCCCTTGAGCATCACATCCCCACTGAGCCCAGCCCAGGTGTCTGAGTGCTTTTCTTGCTCAGTGCTTGGAGGGCCTTTGGGCAACCACCCAACGAGCCCAAGATAACACATCAGGTTAGAGGTAGGAGGCTGGATTACTTTCATTTATTTTTTCTCTCAGTAAATGTGATTACAAAAATGTCAGCCCAATAATTATGGACTCAGCCTGCTCACTTGCTGATTTCAGCTTTTACTGTTATTGATTACAAGGAGCTGACAAAAACATGCATCTATGATTTCTTTTTTTGTCAGCTTAGCTATTTCCAAAGGGAAAAAATTTGCATAGAATCATATTTCTAAACAAAAGTCCAAACAGTTCTTACCAAGGTGAACTTTTTCTTTAAAAGAAATAGACAAATTAACAAAAACCAGCAAGCAGATGGTTTAAGGTAAAAGCTTGGAAATAATAATTTTCAGTCATATATTTATTTACCATGATACTTAACCTAGAGGTTTAGTGGCACTTTGCCCTGTGCCCAGCTGTCGACTGGGGACTATCCATGTCCAGCCCAGCTCCTAACATCCACCACAGGAAGCCATCCTGGAGAAGTTCCCCAGTGGCCACCAGATCTGGGTAGTTCATTGCTCAAGAACACACAGACACAGGTCAAATCCTAAAGTAACCAATGCTCTTGATAAAATTGCCCAGAGCAGCAACTCTTTCTGAAGGTGGGAAGGTGAGGACAGAGCTGCCCCTTGCATCTTCTCCATGATGGGATATCCATACAGGAAGAGCCTCCCTGCGACATTGGGGCTGGAGCCAGCACTGGCTCTGCCCCCCTTCTCCCTCCTTGGGCACAGACAGTGAGGACATGGGAGAGGAGGACCCCCTGTGGTGGTGGCCTTTGCCTCTCTTCACAGGTGATGCCTGCATGTTTCCATGCAGGGGAATTCTGCAAAAAGCTTTTTGGCTCCACATCAGCTTTTGGCATCTCAAACTTGCTGGTAGCAGCGAGTTCAAGGCTGAGCTCTGCCCACATGAGAAAGGCCTCTTGGGGCTTTGTTTCAAACCTCGCACCTGCAACCAAGTGCTGATGAAGGGTTGGCTAAAGCCACAACCAAAGCTTCAAACCTGCCCCCTCCCCAGGCCCAGGACATTCAAAAGGCCCTGGGATCCAGATGTGGACAGACCTGAACCTGTGCACTGCTAGACCTTGCAGGACCTCAAGCAGCCAGGTCACACACAGCCTGTTGCTTTCCTGGAGCAACAGAGTTCACACTCTCTTTGAGCAACCAGATCTCACCACTTTTAAATGCAGAGCTTTTTACTGGTTGAGGGTGTGGGGGAGAGGTTTTATTTGCCTGAATATCAGGGAGTGGATGTGTTCTGTATGTAACATTGAGCGTTATACCAAAAATCAGTCCAGAAGGATGTCATCTGAATCCCTTATTTGTGGATTTTCCATACACAATTGGTTTTAATTGGAGTCTGGGCACTCTGTGAGCGCCAGCAACTGCATATGAAAAGCTCCATATACATATGCATGCGTGTGTATTCATCTGTGTGGGCAGAGGAGGAACATGCTCAGCATTGCTTATTGCTTCCTTCCTCATTCAGAGGCTGGTTCAGAGCAGGAGCAGGACCTGGATTCTGTGGCCTCGTCCCACGGCCACTCCGACACGTGCACACTCACTCCCACAATTAGCAGGCAGCACAACGAGCTGAGCACTGCGGGGCAGTTGCCCAAATTGTTGCAAAGACACTGCTGGCTGTGGAAAAGGGCATCAAAGAAAGCGGGCTGGGCTCGCAGGCAGTGAAAAACAGGACTGTATTCTTCAGATAATTTATTTGCAATGAATAATTCAGCTAGCTTTTGCTGGGAAGCTGGATTAAATACAGAGCACTAGGCACACTGAGAACCCCCAATAAAGGGCGCTGTTCACTCCTAGCACAAAGGAATATTATTTACTATCATTAATTAACTTCCACACAAAGCCACAGCCATTTCTTTAGGTTGTGAGAAAGAATAAGAGGAGAATGTGAGCACAGAGCTGCTGTAGTTTCCCTTTGGTTTGCTCTCTCTCCATAGACGCACACTGGCTGCAGGCTGAGCTTTGCTCCCTACATTTCTGGCAACGCTGTCCCCGTGCTGAAGCAGAGGCGGGTCGCTCGTTGTAGCAGGGATGGATGAGCTGAGCCGTGGTGCCGGGCTGTGCTGGGGTCCTGCCCGCAGCGCTGGGCTCGGTGCTGCCCCAGTCCTGGCTGGTGGCCGAGGGGCAGCTCTCAGGCTGCCCAGGGCAGATGCAGAAGCCCGGTGGGTGATATAAACTGGCATTCCCTGCGCTCCTGCAGCTTAAGGGATTCAGACTGTGCCGAGTAAAGCCTAAGGAGGCAGAGAGGCGTCTGCCTTTGGGAAATGGGTTAAGGGTCCGGATCCTCTGTCTACCTAGCGAGAGCATTTTTTAGACTTAATGAACCTCTGTGCTAATTAGTTCTCTGAAGTGTCTGCTTTGAAATACCAAGCTTTAGGATAAGCAGAAATGAAAATTCTTGGCAATTATTATTATTACTGCTGCAGTAGTGACTAGAGACCAGCTCTTTGAAAGCAAAAAGGGAGATAGGGGGCTTGTGCTGGGTGGTTGCAGAGCTTGTTTTCATCTGTTACATTGTGCTCTTGGCAGGTGATGTTGTAGCTCACACAAAAGGCCAGGTGGAGACTCTTGGTCAAAATATTTTTCTGTTGGAAGACAAGGGTTTAAGTTATATTGGAATATTTAATAAATACATGTCAATTTAAAAATTATTTTTTTTCTGTTAGATAGTGCTGAAGCACTGTTCTCTTTATCCATGAAAGTCCCCATTTTCTTCTAACATTTTAGATGAGAAAGGCAAAATGAAATTCTATGTCAGATTTTGCTTTGATGAACAACATACTTATAGAAACGTCAAGAAAGGAAGTCAGAAAATTAATATCTCAAGTGGAATTAGAGGTTCCATTTGATTCTATGTGATTTTCCTCTACTTTTCTGTTTGTTGGGAAACCTTTAGGGCTTTGCAGCCCAGGTAATCTGCTGGGAGAAGGATGTGGGGTGGCTGAGCGAGGAACAACGCTGTCAGCAATTCCACAGTGCTGCACCAACCAGCTCAGGCTGAACCTGGAGACAGACCCCTGGCAGAGGGCAGGATGTGGGGTAGAATTAATTGTCTTCACAGTGGCAAGTATGGGGCTATGTTTTGGGTTTGTGCTGAGCACAGATCTGATAATACAGAGATGTTTTTGTTATTGCTGAGCAGGGCTTACACAGAGCCAAGGCCTTTTCTGCTTTTGTGCTGCCATGCTGGTGAGGGAGCTGTAGGTGCATCAGAGGTTGGGAGGGGACACAGCCAGGACAGGGGACCCCAACTGACAAAAGGGGTATTCCAGACCATGTGACATCATGCTCAGTGTATAAACTGGGGGGAAAGAAGAAGGAAGGGTGGATGTTTGGAAGTGATGGCATTTGTCTTCCCAAGTAACCATTGCACGTGATGGGGCCCTGCTCTCCTGGGAATGGCTGAATATCTGCCTGCCCATGGGAAACAGTGAATTAATTCCTTATCTTACTTTGCTTGTATGCATGGCCTTTGCTTTCCGTATGAACCTGTCTTTATCTCAACCCATGAGTTTTCCATCTTTTACCCTTCCGATTCTCTCCCTGATCCCGCTGTTGGGGCAGTGAGTGAGCCGCTGTGTGGGGCTTGGCTGTTGGCTAGGTTAAACCATGACAGAGACATGCCACAGGTGTCATGCCACATAGGTCTAGCCAGGAGCCTAAGCAATGCTTTTAGGTGGAATTCAGGTTAAATCCCATTTTAGGTGGGATTTAGAAGGACCAGCTCTAGCCATGGCTATCTCTATTTTACTGTCTGAAGTGCACCGACAGGCAGTCACACACCTCCTACACATGACCTGGGTGTTGTGGGGTGATGTGGGAGGGGGTTTGTGCATTGCACATTCCAGAGGCTACCTGGAGCCAGAGGTGCCTTTGGAGGCCTGGAGCCAGAGAAGCCCTGCATCCCACTTTCTGGCAGAAGCAGCCAGCTTTCTACCACATGACCCCTGCTTTGGGCTGCTGACGGGGCTCCTGTGTGTGCATGGGCCCTTTGAACCCCTCAAGCTGCCCTTCTCTTGGTCTTGCAGAGGTAAGATCAAGGTGTGGTGGTGAGAGGGGAGTTTCACATGGAGAAACCTGGCACAAACAAGAGTCGAGTTTTCTCATATTGGTCCTTTTTGTTCCCATACAAGAGCTCCATCGTCAGAGCTTCTGAGACAGAGAACAAGCTGTGATTTTTAAAAGTAATTGCCTGTGGGAGATATTAATTCTATTTTTATCCTTCCCTGTAACAAAAGCTTTTCAACAATGTCCTCACCACTCACTAGCATTACCCACTAAATACATTTAAATAACACAGTTTCTGTACTACCCTTTTAACTCCCTGCTCGCCTCTTCATATTTGGCCCAAGAAGTAAATGCCACATTTCTACTTCCAACACTATTGTATTTATATACTCTCAGGACACCTTCCAAAGAGCATTTCCTAAGAGAGAAAGATACTCTATTGTGAAGGGGAATGTCCTAACCTCGAAAACAAGAAAGCAACACACACACACACACACACTCAACTCAGAGATCAATTGAAAATGCACATGGTAAAAAAGAAGTGATTATGAGTCAATCTGAGCTTCAAATTCCATTTGAACAACAAAGACTAGGTAGAGAGGATGCATGAAGCCACTCGGTTGCATAGTCCCCAATAAAACTGGGATTAGCAAATATTTTTAGCACAGAACTCCATCAAATGCAAGATGTAGACCTACCCTAAACTAAACACAGGCACAGCAGACATCCAGTGAGCAGAAAAATCTGTCATGAAGTACTGGGCTAGACCTAAGATGACTGTCACCCTTCATCAAATCCCCCCCAAACAATTTAAAAAAACCCTCCAGAACCTGCCTGCAGAGATTAAGGGTAAAGAAATGAACCATAAAGGCTCCTCAGATCACCCCTTATCCTGTGTTGCTCTTACAGATTTTGCCAGACAGAGGTGCCCTGGTGGTCACAGGGCTGTGAGTGTGGCCTGGCACTGTCCCTGAGCCACAGGTTTCCACAAGGGGCCAGTGAGGCACAGTAGTGCAGGCAGGGAGTGGGCACATAGCCCTGGGAGCAGAGGTGCATACTAAAACAGCCCAAGATCCACAAATGGAGAGATTAAAAATCAACCCTTGAACAGAGGGAAATGGATCTAGGGGTTTGCACCTTCTGAGGCACAGCATAGAAGTTCCTTGCCCATGTTGAAGACGAATCGCAAAAAAAATCCTTGGATACAGAGCCAGGGGTGATTAAAAATGTCTCTAATCCTCCCACTCTAATTTCCGTAATTTCCCAAGATAAAAGATAGCATCTGAGTATTTACATACTCTGTGCAGACTGACGGGAAAATAAAAAGACCCACCCAAGATCACAAAGATTTCTCATCCTTCTGGGTATATCTCAAAAAATGTTGAATAATTACAACCTAGTTGGAAGATCATACCTAAAAATAACTTTTCTTAGACCTATATTGGTTTTCTTACCCACAACCTCCCTGGCGCTCCATGCACCTCCCACCCATTCCAATCTCATCACCATAAGCAAGATACCTGGTGTCAAACAAGAGCCTAATGGAGACAGAGCTTGCCAAAGCACATACAGCACCAAAAGCCATGGGTCATGTTCAATCAAAATGCTTTTATGGAAACTATTTGGGTAAAAACTAAACGACCATTAGTCACCAAAACTGACCAACCAGGAGAGCTGATAAAGACCCGGAAGTATCCAGTCACTCACAAGAGATGCACATTCACAGCACTCCATTTCTAGCTCTCAGCTTCTGATTCTTAAGGGATCCAGCCACTTACAAAAGGTAAAACTTGAAAGAGAAATTAATGATTACTTCAGACACTAAATATTATGGACTCCATGAGCTTGGCTATTTTTCCAACTGAGTGGTTTCCTAACAATTATTATTTTTCTGTCTCAGCCTTGATCTCTGAAGAACTTTCTCTGGATTTTTTTCTTTTGCTAGGAGAACAGTTTTGTCTTCTAAAGCACTTTATTCCTGTGGTGGTTACTCAGCTCATGCCAGAGTATGACACATTGGGTTCACATACGTCATACCAGGAGCTGTAAACTAAGAATAGCCCTTGAACTAACTCTTCAACTGAATCCTTGTTCCTGGGATTTATATTTATGAAAAACAGCAATAAAACCACTGTTAAAGCCCATTGAGAAAAAGTCTCATGTGGGCAATATCCTAGTATCATACTTGAGTGAAAAAAATTGTTAAGGATAACTGGTTTAAAATGTACCATGAATTATTTAACATATTCAATCAATAAAGTCTGTGAAAACATACCAAATTTCAATACAAACAATTTCCTCAAAAATCTGGACAAGTTCAGCAATAAACTTATCAGATACACTAAAAATTTTATGCAGTAAACTTGCCAGAGCACAAAGTTTGTGCAGTTGCCTAATCAAATGCACTGGGTACTGGAAATAGGTAACCTCTGAACATCCTTTCCAACCCAAACTGTTCTGAGATTGTGTGACTCCCCAGCCAAATATCTGGGGTTCTGTCTGCCTTCTGCCTATCATTTTGAAAAACAATGCAATGTTAGAAAAAACCTTCTAGATCCTGTGCTATAAAGAGATACTTTCAGTATTTACCAGTTTTGGAAAACATTATGAACAAGCTTATCAGAATTAAATGGTATCATGAGCCAACCAGAATTGATTTTCTGCACATGCATTTTAAATTAACTGCTTCACTGAAGAACATGTGTGAAGAGCAATAGAAAAAGAAAAATATCAGATTTCACACTTTTTTTTTTCAAGAAAAAGGGAATTAGAAAAAAAGAATTAAAAAAATTCAGCAGTTTATTTCACATTTCCCATGAGAAAATAAAAATGGTAATTGTGAAAATATTGTAGCCTGAAACTCAGTTTGGAAGTCAACAATCTTCCAGCCAGGACCTTGAGAAGTTGTCAGCAATGGGGACTTTTTTCAAAAGCCCTAATACCAAGGCTATGAAATTAGAAAAAGAGAACTTTGGCATTACAGATGGCCTCAGAGCCATGGATAACCTGGGAAAAAAAAGGAGAAGCAGGTCCCAGACTCCTGCTGTTTCATCTTTTCAGAAGAAATGATGGTAATGTTTCTAAGGAGCACGTCCAAGTCAGTAGCACTAGAAGAAAGAGCTGTGCCTGGCAGAGGCAGCATACAGAGGCCACGGTGCCGGATGGAGCTGTTCAGACACGAGGTTTGTGTGTAGTCACCAATTAAATTGTCTCCTGCTCCACGCTCAGCCACCCGACACAGCTCCAGCACTTTGCAGCAGGAGCTTTGGCAAAAACCACGCAGCAGAAACCTGAGGTTTTCTAGCTTTGCATGGCTCCGGGAACATCTGCTCCACTAATTCATTTGGGCTGCTCCTCCATGGCTGCTGAGTTGTGTGTCAATGTCATGCTGGGGTCAAGCCCTGGGTTCCCCCTGCAGCTCCTGGGCATGGAAGAGGGGCCACAGCCAGGAGCTGCTTTTGCACCCCTTCCCTGTTTCCTCTAGCAGCTCCTGGAGAGCTTGTATTTCTAGCAGCAGTTTAACCCACCGGGATTCCAGGCATCATGGTTGTCTTACTTGGAAAGTAAGAGAAAGTTGAAGAATTTCATTATCATTGAAATGAACAGAGCTTGCTTTCAATGCAAATATTGACTTGTGTGGTATAAAGAAAATTTTTGCAGGATATCTGATGTCTCTCTGACAAAGGAACACTATAAAAAGGACATGAATTGAACAGAAGAAAAACCTAACAGATGTGCCCACTGAGTGAGTGGAAGTCGTGAGAAGCTGCAGGTACTGGAGTAGGAGAAAAACAGTCAATAAATCAGGGGGTCTCCTGCAGAAGCAACATAGGAAGTAACAGTAAAGAGGGATGGGAGCTCAGTGCATGCACCAGTGGGGCCTGGGCAGGTGGTTTATTTTTATTTCTAAATATTCACTGTGCTCTGGAAAGGATATTGTGGTTTTCACTTTTGAAGTAGTACTGTGACTTATATCAAATGCAATTTGTTTAAATAGTTTTGCTAAAACAAAACACAAGGGCCTGTTTATTTTGGAGAGATGAGGAGCAAGTGGCAAGGACTGGCAAAGGGTCTTTTTCTTCCGTCAGTGGATTTGGGTCATGTTTACAGATTCAGACATGCTGTCAGAGCAGCATCCACCCAAATTTTCTGGCAGGAATGAACTCCTTAAATAACATAGGTCTCAATCCAGGCTTGAAGGTGACCACGAGTTTACAGCAAAAGGACCTTCCTATGTATCTTTGAGCGCACTCCAGATCTGAAGGAGCTAAAAAATCCCCATTGGTCCGGTAAACAGTGTGTCATTGCAGAAATCATGAACTGCTGCCTCTGTCTGCATCAGGCAGTATGTCAGGTCCTGAGTCAGTTGCACTTGCACAGGTTACACTGCAGTTCAAGCTCACTTCAGGCTCAGAGCTGATCCTTCACTCACTAGCAAAAAACTTTGGGGAAATTATTTTGCCAGAGGGTAAGAATTTCTGGTACCTGACCCTCAGGGGAATGTTAATGTTAAAAATTTCCTGTGATTAGAGCCATTATGGAGGCTCTTCAGCTGGAAGGTAGTAGAAATGGATTAAATGTATTATATATGGTGGCTTTATGGTAAACCAGGAGCAGCCCAGTGCTGGGCAGTTGGCAGCACTGATTAACCAGTTATATAAGCAGTGAAATACCATAGCAAATATCTGGTGGTTATTCTGTACTTTTATTCCAAGAATTAACTGCTGTTCTCCAGTAGTTGGCTTTCCCCCTTCATTTCTGTGTGCTGCTGTAAAGGTCTCTGATGTCTTGTCCCCCCTTTAGGCATTTTTACTTCCACAAGTAACTACTATAACAGGCAACTCAGAAGCTAGGTCTTTCCCAAATATTTTAACCATCTATTTGATAAAAGGCAAAATAGCAGTGAATAAAGACCAGTGATGAGGTATCTAGTGAAGGTAATATTTAATGTGAAGCTCACATTCAATGCTCAGGCACAGGTTGTTCAAGCGGGAAATACATTCTCTGTATACAGCACTTAGCAGAGGGAGATCCCAGTCTCCTGAGCTTCCCTGCCAGGATGACATTCACCCTCAGGGCAGCTCTGCTCTGCTTCCCAGACCTCTGCCTCACAGACTCCTGTGCTGCCCTTCTTCTTGAAGAACAGCTGCAGAAGGGCAGAAAACCTCAATACAAGGAACATTGATTGTTTTTCTTTCTCTATGCCAGAACAGAACATGTTTTTCGTGATTTTCTGATGAAAATCCAAAGGTTGTGATGATCATAACAACTCAATTAGGCTGGAAGAAAAAAACAAAAAGTGCTGAAATCTGAAGTAGAGACTCTCCTGCTCCAGCCATCTCCTGCTGTGCTCCCTCCTGACAGTCACTGGAACTGAACCACAGCCTGAACGAGATCCCTGTCACTCTGAGCTACTACACTGCTTGTCTCTGTGACACCATTTGTTTTCTTTTACAGCTATTTTCATCTGTTGTTAAACATTCTTCTGAGATGACACCTTCTCCCTTAATCTGATGCCAAAACCCACTGTTTGCTCCCTGGATGGGATATGTCTGCCTCTCTCCTGGATCCAAGAAGCTGCAGCTGTATCACTGTGATCTTGTGTCTGCTCTCCCTCTCTTTCTCTCCTGCAGTGAGAGTTTTCTAGGAAGGGAATGCCCTTCTTCCAAACAATTCCCAGTAACGCCTGTGAGCACTCACCGTATCAAAAGCTAGTGCTGGCTCACCTATGCAAAACAGGGCTGTTCCTCGAGGAAGGGTAAAACAAAAATAAGCTGCTAACCTAGACCTGAGTCTGTTCAGATGCACTTGGATGGAGTAAGAATACTCAACTTATTTGGATATTTGTTTGACCCAAAACTGGTTCCTTAAGAGAGACATTTTTGATCAAACACATCCTGAAGGAGGGATGCCGTCTATGGCCTGGTACTTCCTTGAGTGAGATGGCAGACTTCTCCAAACCCAGAGATTTCAGCCCAGTGGCACTTCACTGCCAGCGGGAGGAAAACTGAATCAGCCATAGCTGCAAAAAGGTACAACTGCCAGAGGTGCTTGCAGACTTCCCTGGAGCATCTGGAAGAGGTTACTTAACACGGCACCAGCATCCCCGGTTGTTACCACTCCTCATGAGTAATACAGGCTCTGCTGCCGGCTGCAGTGCTGGAGAAACCAGGAGCACAAATGTCCCACGCTGAATAGTGCTAGGTTGTGATTGACGGATCACTGCCACCAAGACATGGGAGCAGACAGGGGAACCCGCAAGGCCCCACCAGAGCCGGCTGAGCACCTGGCGGGGCTGCTCCCAGGACTGTCACGGGGAGCCACCAGTCCCATGGCCACTGGCAGGGGCTCCCCGGCAGCTCACAGCCGAAGGTGTCGGTGCCTGCGGGGCTGGGGCTCCCTGGGCAGATGGCTGCGACGCGTTCGATGTGCGTGTGACCGATGGTTGCTTGTCCCCGCACCTGCGTGTCTCCGCACACACGCCGCCGTGGCAGCCTGGCCTGATGCAGCAATAGCGCTTTCCCACTGTCACAGCATGTCCGCGTTCCCTTCCCTGCAATAGACGCCCGAGCCGGTCTTCAAACCCCTTTTTAATCCCTCCTCGTCTCCCGCACATGCGAGGTACGCGCCCTAGTGCCGGCTCAGGGGAGGAGGCACGGCGCTGTGCAAGAGGGTAGGCACAGTGAACACGATGCCTGGACTGAGGTAACCTGGCACACGGAAGCACAGGGGCACTGTGAATGCACGGAATAACCTTTTCCTGGCTGGGCTGGGGCCAAGGGAGCTTCCGGAACTGTGAAGGGCAGCCACAGAGACGCTTGGCTGAGCACAATAAACCAACAGCTTTCTGATGAAGAGTTGAAGCTGCAAATGCTGAACCACTGCCGGCTAGATATGACTTTTAAAAGACATGTGAGATTTGGACTACTTCACCTAAAAAACCCGTGGTTAACTCCATAAAAAACAAGTGGTGGCCAGTGGATTAGAAAGTAAATCTCAGGGTTACTTTTAATGCCATCGTTTATACTTTCAATGCCTGTTTGTTTTGGGATGGATCGTGCCTCTTGTCACTCTCCTGGCAACACAACAGGAAGAGAAAGCACCAAGGCACTGCAGGCCACAGCAGCACATGGATCTATCTACACGGCCTCTCAGCCCCTATCACGATGCAGGAAATCCCCACTCTCCTTTCAGCTCACTTGAGGAGAAACCATCTCGAGCAGCTGCATTCTTCACAATGTTTTCCACTATTTGGTAGCTCAGTGACTCAGCTTGAGCATCTCTTCTCCACCTTTAAAGATTTATTTCTCCTTTTTTCTCCCAAGGAATAAGGATTTTTTTTTTTTTTTTTTTTGTATATCCTATTTTTGTATACCATATTGTCCCTTGCAAGGACAAAATACAGGCTGTAGGGAATCTCCTACACATCCTGGCCTGGACCTGTGAGCAGGGCAAGCACTTCCTCTTCACTGCAGCTTTTTTGGACATGTGATTTTCAACTTACCTCCAACTGGGATGTGAATTATGTTTGGACACGTCTGTCTTAAATCTTTTGGAGCCCCATAGTCAAAAATAATGAACTTTCAAGATTTAGTTTTTGTCTGAGAAGCCATAAACTACCTACAGAACTTGCCTTTTTATCTCTCACTACAGCTTGCAGTCCAGATAATGGGAACTTCTCCTGACACACCAAGATGTGGTGGTGTGGGAATGCAAGGCATGCCCTTCTTTTCCCTTCAGACACCACACAAACACACAAAATGTCACAGAGGTGGGACTGCTGGCTTGGGCCCGACTTCGGTATAAGGGGGTGGAGGGAAAGGACACAGCCTAGAGCCACAGACAAGCTCCCCCTGCTCTTGAAAAGGCAGAGGGATGGCTTTGGCCTTTCTCACAAACATGACCCAATCCACAAGACCTTTTCACCCATAAGCAACTGAAGACAGTGGAACCCACCACTCCCCCAACGCTTGTGAAGTAAAAGGTCTGTACCAGCTCCAGACTTTGAGCATGCTTCTGAACTTTAGTTTACAATACAAAGGAAACAAAGTCAGTTTTCATTTGCTCCTCATTTTTGAGGGGGGAAGAGACAAAAGAAACCCACTGACCCTATCGTTTAACAGAGAAAGGAAATGGTTTTAGAAAGCAAATTACCTGTCATATTTATTCGGACAGGGAAGTAAATATGTATTCAACTAATTTTGATGCTATAATTGTGTGTCACTACACAAAAATTCATACTTACACTTTAACATGAACAGTTAATGGGTAAGTTCCATTTTTCACCAAGAAATACATTCAGTAGCTTAGAGAAGAAGGAAAGAAAAATCCATAAAACAAGAGGTGTCAGAAAGAGGTTAAAAATAAGATTTATTTGCAAATAATTTTGACAATAAACTAGTATCTCTGAGCTGCGCATTTTGGGGACTACAAGTCAGTTCCTTTGTGTTCTGAGATTTCCATTTGCATGCAATATGGGATACCTCTAGAATTCAAAATGAACTTCGAAGTGTCCTTTTTTGCCTTGCTGTGCTGAGTAATTCATTCCACAGGCACACTACAGGAGAGTCAAAGTCTTTGTAATGAGAAGCTGTCACAGGAAACGCACAACGAAACAACCTTGGCTTAGAAAGAAAACTCACTTGGGAGCTGCTTCACATTTGTTGAACACAGTGTTAAGCACTTCAAGATTCCCACAAGAAGTACCTGGTGCTGTATGAAAAAAACCCCATAAACCCAAAACAAAACCCAAGAAGACTCCAAAACTCAATAAATATCAACATCTACCCCTAAACCTCACAGCTATACTGAAACCTCAGATCTCTTTCTGATGTACGAATGCACAGCACATCTGGTTATTACCCAAGTTCCTTCTCTTGGAAGCTGATGAGCTGTCTCACGTAAAAACAAACCCCAAAACCTCAAGATTTAATAGTAATAACTGTGTATAAATGAGCTCAGGACAAAGGCCATACAAAGTGAGATTTACCTTAACGTCTGATTGTTATGAGGGCAACCTCTAAGTCATGTTTAGAGTCACAGCAGTGGAAGAGGAAGACAGCAGCATCTTCAAAACATTTCTTCAATTTATGCCCACCCTTCTCCCTGACCTTCCTCTCTCTGCCCTTCATAAAGCCTGGAAATTTTAATTCTGAAGTCATAGTTTGAATCAGATGACATCAGAAGTGTATTCTGAAAGCCCTACATGATTAAGTTTTGAGCAGACCCCAATCAGTCTATCTTGCATTAGGGCAAATTGAAAGGTAACAGAAGGAAACAAGGTAACTTGGGAAATAAAATAATCTGATCCACATCTATTTTCAATACAGTTCTAGAAAATATTAATTCTTAAAACAAAGAGGGACTTCTTTTTTCTTCTTCATGAAGCTCCAAATAATCCAAATATTTGACACTGGAAAAACAGTTTTCCTCCCCGCCCACATATATAATAAAGCAAGAAAAGATATCCTGATGCCATTGTTACCAGTTCAAACCAAGCATTAATGAATGCATTAGATCATTCAAATGTAAACAAACATGGCTTATATATATATAAAAATACCAAAAAACAATCAAAAGGTAACAACTAGTGTGATAACCAGTTCATATAAGTATTTATGTAAAGTTGGAGAGAGTCTTAGAAACATTATTTTATATTGGGCTACTTTAGAAAGACTAAAACAATATTCAACTGAAAGCTCTTCATCATCAATCCAGACACTATCTCACCACAGGGATTTCCCCATACCTTCTGGGGGACCTAGGCCATTTTTATGAAACAAATATACTTGGTCATTTCACGTCAACCATTACTGAAATGATCCCAAGAGCAAGGTCCAGAATTGAGCAATCTCTTCAAGCTGAATACCCTAGCTTGACATCAGACTACCTCCTGCACAAGCTCAAAACTAAAATGGGATTAAGATTCCAGAACAAATCTGATGTTGACAAACATTGCCCTATTCAATCCCGAGTCAGCTACCTTTAGAGAACAGTAAGAGTTAGTGATGGGTAAATTGTAAATCTGGTGGCTATGTTCTCCCATTACACAGCTCCACAGATTCATGCTTCTAAACCCTGTCTATCCTTGTATCTCTGGTGCAGTCAAATATAAATACTGGTGAGGTTTATCATCATCTGATTTGGGCCATGGTTAAGCTGCAGCTGCCAACATCCTGCATCAGCCTGTCCTGGTTTCACCTGGGAGGGAGCTAATTTTCTCCCCAGGAGCTGGTACAGTGCTGTTTTGGATTTAGACTCAGAATAATATTGGTAACACACTGGTGTTTTAGTGTAAACACAGCTTAGCAACAACTAAGTCAAGGCCTTTGCAGCTTCTCACCCCACCCCACCAATGAGGGGGCAGGGGGTGCACAAGGAATGGGGAGGGTACACAGCCAGGACAGCTGACCCCAAGTGACCAAAGGGAGGTCCCAGACCATGCGATGTCATGCTCATTATCAGCTGGGGCAAAAGTTGGCCAGGGGTCACTGCTCAGAAACAGGCTGGGTATTAATCACCAGGTGGAGGGCAATTGTGTTGTGCCTCACTTGTTTTATGTATTTATCATTATTACTGTTGTTTTCCTTTCTGTTTCTATCCTATTAAACTGTCTTTATCTCAACACATGAATATTACCTTTTTTTTTCCCCCCAAGTCTACCCCGCCATCCCATTTGGAAGGGGGGTGGGCAGTGGTGGGGTGCAAGTGAATGGCTGTGTGGCATTTAGCTGCCTGCTGGGTTAAACCATAACACGGCCCCTAGAACTCATGGGTTTAGCAGTAATTTTGCAAGACAACATTTGCCACATCTTATTAAGATTCCAAAGTTTGGAAAATTCCTATCCTGAAAATCCACTGCTTGCTGAGGAAGTGTCCTTTACTGAGAATATGATCTAGCTCTGAGCACATCATCTTTAATGGCAACAGTTCAAAAAGACCCCATGCAGTCCCACAAGTTCTTTTCTCTTACACATCCAGGTCTGACACCTAGAAATGCTCAGGGTTTGTTTTAGGAGAAGTCCTGTTCAAGTGATCCAATTTTTAAATGTCATTAAATGTTTTGGCAGAATAATGTTATATGAAATCTGTAATACACTTGCTAATGTTTATAATCCAATGATTACTTATAAGAAGTATTATTGCATTTTAAGCGTAAAAATATAAGAGGTTCTATAAAGAAAATTAAAATAGCAATCTAATATTGATAGTCATATAAAATAACTCACAATTATGTAAGTTTCCATATTTAATTACACATTTAAAAATAAGTTATAAAAATAATTAAGCTTCTTTAAAACCCCTAGGAGATTTTCTTTTAGGAGTTTTTACTCATATCTACTGATTGTCTAGCATCAGCCACAGCTTCTGGTACTCGAACAGTCATATCATTCATTGATTTCTTCAAGCAGATTTGGCAGCCTAGACGTGATCTGTGGGGAGACAGGACATTACTGTTAGTTCCAGCCCACCAGCAACCTAACAGCATTTGCCCCCTTATGCCTCCAACACTCAGCCATCCCAAACACACCATGGACTGGGAATAGACACTCTTTTGCAGGGCCTTAAGCACAGGAGTGAACCCCATGCCTCAGCACAAGGATCTGTGTGGCAACAGTCGGGATTTACGGCCAGAACAGAGCTCAGCACATCGGAAGTCCTGCACCGAGCACTTCCTGCTCACTGAGACAATGCAGAATGTGAGTGACCCTTCCCTTCTCAGTGGGTCACTAACAGGTCAGTCCAGTGCAGGGAGGGATGCCTGATCTCCCAAGGGACATCTGGCATCCCTGAAGAGATAAAGGCAATGAATCTGAATGAAAGCCTCAGAAAAATCAAAGCCTAACCCCCCCCAAGCAGAGTTCAATGTTCTCAAACTAAAAAACTCAAGACTGGGTTTAAGCCAGAAAAGTAAGAGTGAAAAGACAAGAAACATAGGAAGTAGAAAGATAAAACAACTCAAGGCAGTGGAGGAGAGGTCATCCTTCATTTTCATACCCATCATTCAGCATGAGAAAACCAGATGCTGCACACAAGCAATTAAAATCAGATTATTTAATACCACAACAAAACTCCGCAGACATCACAAGCTGCTTTTATTGTTGGATTAATTTAATTCAATGTCCAAGTCTCAGTATTTAAGTCTAGAATATTAAAGACATCAGAAAGGATGGGCAATGTTCCATAGCACCAGTCTCTGGCAAGACACTACCTAGCTGACAGCCTGTTTCAAGAATGTGAAGTTCCCACTCTTTTATCCACCTCTCCATATGCATTTATCTGCATTTGCCTTTTAACTCCAAATGTCATTTCCTATTGCTCAAGAGCACAAAATCCTTGTGCATGTTTTCACAGGCAGGTGATGATACTACTACAGCACAATAAACAAACCTCACTCCTCACTATGTTTTCCCAAGTCTTTCACAAGGATGCTCGCATTAATTAAAACCTAGCACCAATCGCTTTTACATCATGCTGTTGATCACATTCTCTTACCAGGCAGTTTAATACTTCTTGTTAAAAGATGTGGGGTTTTTTTTCTAAACCAATCACTTATCCTTTACAGGGCCTTTGCTCTTATGCTGTTGAAACTCAAAATTTAGTAAACAATTTCTAGACCTAAGTAAACAGTATGAGCTGCAAGATCTTTCTTCATCTCAGTGACTTTTATGAAGAATTCCCGTATCTGCTTCATGCCTCTACAAAGGTCTGTTGAATTCCTTCCTTACCCATAGTAGATAGTATAGAAAACTAACAGCCCACAGAATCAGACTCAGTGTTCTTCAGTCCCAAATCTCATTTTAAAATGTTGAATCTCATTTTTAAAGTTGGGTTGCCACCTTCCCATTCCGTTGATGTGGAAGCAGTTTCAAACCAACTGATTAAGCCTTACAGATAGCAGTTCTGTAACGCCATACTGAACTCCTGTAGAGCTCCTGAGTGAATGCTACCTAGCCATTGCTATTTGTTACCACTCAGTTTATTTATCTGCAGTAATAATACTGCTGTGGACATATCAGTTTGCAAGAAGATCACAGAATATGCCAGGACACCATCTGCAAAGAAACCTTCCAGTACATGGTCAGCTCTTAAAATTTGGAGAGATAATAATGCAAAAGAAACTTTGCTTTTATGTTATCTTTTTCTATTTTATGTGCACCTTCTACATCACCCATTGGCTCTGACAAGGTTTCCTTTTTCTGATAGGTTAGAAACAAAAATATTTGTCTACTTTTTGCAAGCTGTCTCTCAGCTTACTTTCTGCTTTAGCATTCTTATTTTAACTTGCCAGGGTTTGCGAGATGGTTTTCCCCCATCTTACTACTTTCTACTGTTCCGCAGTTAAACAAAACAACTTCATTTTAACCTAATTAACCCTTCATTTTAAAAAACATGAGCTTTCATGGCAGTTGCTGGCTGAAACTTTCCCAAATACAGAGCCACTGACAAGAGTAAGCTGTTATGCTTATACCTATGACAGAACATAGAAGCGCATCTCCGTTACACAAATTTATATCAACACAAGAGTCCAGGTAACCTGCAGCAACTATCAGCCACTTAAAGCTCTGTCTTTCAGGAGAGTCATCCTCTCACATATATGGAATGTCCCTGGCCATAGGAAGAACGTGGGATGCTAGGAAAACCAAAGAGGAGTATCAAATACCTTCAGAGGGTCTAAAACTTAATTTTTAATGAAGAACTTAGAGGGAAAATAGAAACATTTAAACAGAGAGCTCTGGCTTGCTACTGTTTTCCAGTTCTTCAATAAAATCTCCTTGCTTTAAACCTTTACTTAAAAGGCAGCCAAAGAAAAAAGGTTTTTATTAGATCTTGTGACTCCAGAGCTATTTAGGAATTATTTTGACTCTGAACCTATAAATTACTCTTTATTATGGTAGGTGGCAAGCTTAACAGGCTTATGTTTTTTTTTCAAAACCGAAAATGGGCTTTTGTGAGACAGGAAAAGGGATAAAACAAAAGAAGCTACAGCAAGTTTCTCATAGCTTGACTTCTTTGCCTTGACAACCTCCCCTAAATGTTCAGATTTGGCTGAAGTGAGAAAGTGTATTGTCATGTGGAAATGATGAGTACTGACATAAGGAGACAGACAAGTTAATTCAGAGTACTTCTTTGCAGAGACAAACTCTATGCTATACAGACCAGGTATAAAGCCTCTGACATCATTGGAAAGATTCTCAAAAGCTTCAGCAAGTAATTCTGTTGAAACATGAAGAAAAAGGCTTATGAAAGCTCGTAAGGCACAGCTACCTATTGTTCACGTGGGCATGTTCTGTGATAAAGGCTACTTGTGCACCAGCAAGTACAACAGCCCACCAGGAATGCGTCTGTGATGAGGATGTGACACTCTAATTATAAGATGTGTGATGGTGGGGGTAATGCAGAACTGAGGTTTACTTTAGAGTACCACTAATATAATCCTAATGCCTATCAGCAGTCAGAGCACACTTCAGGATCAGTTTCTCCCAAAAAGGAATCAGGTTTGTGTGCACAAGGAGCACTCTGGTATGAGTTAAAGCATAACAAGTATGTACACTGACATGTCTCTACACTGTTTGTCCTAGAGAAGGCTTGGAGGAAGGATCTTAGCAATGTACATAAATACCAGAGGCTGGAGAAGGTGGAGTCTCCATCCTAGGACATATTCAAAAAGCTGTCTGGACATGGTGCTGGGCATCGGATCTAGGTGGTCCTGCTTGAGCAGGGGGTTGGACCAGTTGACCTCAAGAGGTCCCCTCCAACCTCAACCCTTCTGTGATTCTGTGAAAAGAAGATCTGACCAAAACCTAAAATACTGATGTAAATACATTCATAAAATACATTAACCAGGTACTAACAAGGGACAGAACACAGAAGGGAAGAGAAACAAGAACAAGAAAATTCACACACAGGACAGCAGTGGCAGAGCTTTCATGGAAAGAAGTGGGTTTCCAGTCATACTTTAGTTCTAACATATCTGCACCAGATCCCTCTGTAGACCAAGTACTGGCAACTGACACTTTTCAGTTACAAAAACAATACTGACATCTTTTTAATACAAATTCAGATAAAACAACATTTAAACTTGGCACTCCCATTTGTGTAAGAGAATCCAGCTATTCATTAAAAGCTGATTAAGGTGCTCCAGGAATATTGGATGGCCCCATCTGCAAACCCTTCTTCCCATTCTTTGGGGAAGTAATGTAGGGAAGTGTTATGTTGCCTTACGTTTCTGTGAGGCCATATGCCAGGTCCAGCATGTCCATCTCTTCGTCAGTAATTGCATCTAGTTTCTCAAATATGTGGTCTTCAAATATTAAATGACAAGTTGAGCAGGCTAGCGTTCCTTCACATGCACCTAAAGAAAAAATAAATCAAGATAATAGAAAATCCAAGTTTCAAATTGCAGCTGAATTTCAGAAGAAATCCTACTTGTGTTTGTCTCATACAAGAAGTCTTGGTTAATTAGCAAAAATAATGTTCCATATATTCCCACAGTCACACACCTACTCTCATTCAACTGCTAATAGTATTTCTACAGTTCCTATAGCATTTTTACTTAAATGCTAAGCAATTGGTTAAAAAATGCTAAGTAATTAATTAAAATACTTAACTAACTCCCTTTCCACCATTTAAAGAAAGAAAAGCTTTCTCCTGTAAGAATATACAAAGATATTTCTATTATTATTAATGTACACAGGATGCCCCCTAGTGATAGAAGGAAATAGGCAGAATTTACATTTTACTTTGCCCTCATTACTTTTTTCCTAAACACAGAACATACACTTTTACTGCATTATTTCTCTGCCCTAGTAGCATGTTTCATTAGCAAGTGGTTATTGAAATGAGACTAGCACATGTTATAATTAAAGACTGTTATAGTATTCCAAGTTTTCAGTTTGGCTTCCTTTTATTGACAGCATTTCTTTTTCACTTCACAACACTTTTTCACTTTTACCACAATGTTTTAACACAGTTGATCTTGACACAGAGAACATTTACTGTAGAATACAAGCAGATCAGCCATAAACCTAAATGAGTCATTTAATAAGTGATAGGTAAAGCTAGCTGCATTACAATTTTTTGAGACAATTTTTCTTTCCCAGATATATGCATCTCTAGAGATAAGAGTTGTCTCAGATACTAAGTACAAGATTTTAAATCTTATGAAAGATTTTATTACTAGCAGTAAAATTTCTTTGCACTTAACTAAAACACACATCAAATTTCAAGTTGTGCTACAATACTTCTGCTTTTTTTTTTATACAATTGCTTCATGTTATGCATTCAGTGCTGAAAATTGTACTACCATTTCCTGCTTTAGCTCTATTAATTTTTCAGCTCACGTTCATATAAATACCTTCCCAAGGTATTTAATTGCCATTACCTAATACCTTTGAGCAATGTGGTCTAGTGGTTTGAGCAATGAAGGCTGGTGGAAGATGCCTATGGCAGGGAGGTTTGGAACGGAATGATCTTCAAGGACCCTTCCAACCCAAACCATCCTATGATTCTAACTGTGGAAAGTGCAAAAGTTTGAAGACATATGGAGAAGTTGTAACTTCCTCCTATTTTGATTTTGAAGAGAACTCATACCAAGTTAGAATTTCACAAGGTCTCATTTACCCCAGTTCTTTAATAAGAATTAAACTTCTTGCTCTGCCCTGCTACCTGACACGGATTTGGTTGTTTCTTTCACTTTGCACTCCTCTAGTACAGATATGCTGCTACAAAAAGTCTGATAATAAATTGAGACAGTCTGACAGAAGTATTGAGACAGAAGTAACCAGACACTGTTAGAAATACACCAGCTTTGTGTTGCCTCCAGCACAGAACCTTTCAGCTCAGAAGAGGCCTGTAGGTGGCATATTTCAGACTACACTTTGATGCATTGTGTCCACGTTCCCCTCTTTAATACTCAAGCAAAGATAACCCCAAGTATTTTTTTACAACTTGAACCAAAACATTCTGTGCAACTGCAGGAGGAAAAAAAGGGGAGAAAATCCAAACGAAGTACAGCTAGGTTTTATGTACAAATATTCATTTACAGTTGGACTCAGTGATCTTAAGGGTCTTTTCCGATCTAAATGATACTATAAATATTTATGCATAAAGAGGAACATAATTTCTAGACACTGTATAAAACATTCAGTGGATCTACTTACCAAAACCATCTATGTCTAGATTATTGTCAACAACAACGTCGAGCAGTGAATCCCCAGGTTTTCCCTTGGCTGTCAGTTTGTCACCATCGCGGTTTATGAAATGAACAGTTATTTTATCTTCTGAGCTGAAAAAGAAAATTATATAATAGAATTAAAGAATTCTAGAACTTTTAGCACTTTAGAACTGATTGAATACTACTAATATAAGAGTTGATACTATCAACTCCAAGAAAAGAGAAACCTAAGTTACTGGCTTTTAAAAGCTGTAACAGGTACAGGCATTTACTGCTGTACATTGAACAAAGACCATGCAAAGTAAGAAAAAAACCTCCTTGGTGTGTGTTTTGTTACTACAAGTTATATGGGATCCAGATGTTTTGTCTTTCACCAAAGACAGTCCATTTTAGGCACAATATTTGTATTTTTAACAAATAAAAAAGTGTATTTTAAATGCTTCTTTCCCCATCTTTCTGTGAACTCTTGCTTTGGATTTATGAATTTTTTGTTGTTCTTATCATTACAATTTAGGATAAATTCTAAATTTTCACACTTCTGCTTAGAGTTTTAGATATTTTACTTTATTAGTTCCAAAATTTAATTATTCTCTCCTCCGACAAATGGAAATACTCCAAAAGCATTCTGCTGTTTTTAGGCACAGATTCTCTTAGGAGTTCATACTGTAAATATTAACTCCAGTGAAGTACAAAGTTTTTACATTGGTTTCAAAGAATGATATTTCTTTGCTTCGCTTTTCGGACAATTGCTTATTTAAGAAGAAATTCTCTTGCAGTTTGCACAAAAATGTCATAAGACTAAAAATTTTAACATAAAAAAATTGATTTTTTTGCATTCCATGTTACTTTATTTCACACATAAATTAAAGGAAATCTTTAAATATACTAATAAAATACAGTACATTCCATTTTAAACAGACTATTTTCTTTCCTACAGTAAGTGAGCAAACCAAAAACTTGTTGGATGGACAGTGGAGAAATCTGCCAAGAGATGACAGATAAAAATAGAACAACCAAAAAGCTAATTCAAAAATTTATGTTTCCATGTGAAATCCATATTTAAGAACTGCAAGCTTCACATTACCCACACTTTTCTTAATAAGTGTAGGCCTTGAGTGATCTATATGATATGAAAAATGTGCAAACTTGAAAATCAAGTCACTGCCTGGAAAACTCTAACCTATACATCTGAATATTAAAGGAAAAAAAGAAAGTGGCCATGCTGACACAACAGTGAACAAATTATTTTTGTACCTGGCTGTAAAATAACATGTTTTTAGCAGTCTAAGTCCTGGCTTGTTATGAAACAACAACAAATACTTGCTGCTGTACACTTCATACACTTGCCACAACTTTTAAGTTCCATTAGCAGCAGTGTCCTCCATGATGATTCATTATGATGTCACGTTCAATTCTTTTCCTATCATCCCTCAGTCCATTCCCCAGAAGGCAGCCACAAGCTACTATCAACTATAAATTCATTCAAAAACTGTAATTGATAATGAAGGGTTGACCTTGCTGACCTCCAGAATGCAATTGAAGCGTGTACTATAATAAAATTCTGAAATCTTAAAGATATATCTTTACAAAATGTGATTTATGTTGCACAGTCACCTGTGATATCCGAGGACCACCAGCAAACCGTTCTGTGGGGGTTTAAGAAACCACTCTGCTTTTCTTTTTGCTCCTCTGCTATGTTAACACCTCCCACAGCAGAACCAAGGAAACAAGTACCCACTTAGATAAACTAGTACAAAATTCACCACGTCCTCTGGGAGTTTAAGACTGATGGGTTTAGACTGCACCTGGAAAGGCACAGATTCACATTCAGAGAGCCTAAGTAAACATCTGACAGTGTAAATTTAAACTGCTTCAAAAAGCCCTTCCAGAGCTCAAAGTACACTCTCCTTTGCTGAAATATTTCTGTCAACATGACAAACACAACTCTGACAGGAGACACAATGCAACATGTACTTGCATTTCTGAGCATGTTCTGCCCAAGGTATAGACATGGCAAGCACTAAATATTTATTCCAATATCCTAAACATATTCTTTATTATAGGATTAGGCAGTCACAAGTACCATGAACCAAACAGCAAGATGTCTGGCCAACCATTACAGCCCTGGAACTTTTGTAAATGACAAGTCAACTCCCTCCCGGATTTCAAAACACACTTGAAACTGTCTTCACCCGTGGTTACACTTGAATCTGGTAAAACACCACAGTGTCACAAGACGAACATTCCCGCCCTCGCTCCTTTGTTCCCTGTCCCTCCAGCGCCCATAATGCCCTATAGTAAACCGGGGCTGGGAATGCACGGGCTGAAAGCCAAACTCCACAGGTCAATGACCTCACACATGTCAGAACCAGCAGAGTCAGATCTGACCCTCAGATGAAATTTAGACCAGTTCAGAATGGTTGTGTTGCTGCAATGACACAATCTGGGTTTCATGATCAGATTAAACCACTCTCTTTACAGTATAAAAATGTGGGTTTGGGTGATCCCCACTCCAAATCACCCTGACATCACCCTTACACCAGTATTACCACAAGTCAACTCCTTTCGCTGATTTGGCTGAAAATCACCCACAAAAACAAAGCAGACCCAACTAGACCAGAAAGCAAAATTGACAAAAGTGCCTCTGCCCACAACAAAACCAAGGAAAGAGCAGTGGGATCCCCTTGTCATTCGGGGCAATCTGATATTTGCTTCAGCCAGTTGTGGACTTGCACCACGGCTGTGCGTGCCTAAGGTGTGGTGTGCAGCAAGGGGACAGACTGAAGTATCACCTCCAGGGCACTGACTTTTGTTAAAAACTGACACAGTAATTCATCTTTCAACAGGACCTAATCCACTCTGATTTATAGCTGAAACTAAAATTTATTTATTTGTGTAAAGTTAGCCTTCTTAAGTCTTTCAGTATATCTGTTTTTTTGCCACCTTCTATCACTCTTCACATGGCCAAAATATTTAAAAGAAAAAAAATCACTGGTGTTTTACTTGGTAGTGAAAATACTTTCAGAAGTGTGTGTACGTAATAAACAGATTAGTCAGACATTCAAAACACACACTGAGACAATCTGTTCAGTGATTGGGGGATACCATTTAAAAAAATAAAAATCACACCTGCATGAAACAATGTTTAGGCTTTATAAATTTCAAGTAAAATGGGTTTTGTCCACCCAGACATTGTTTGCATCAAGAAAAACAATTAACCAAATGCCAACATGCTGCGAGCTAGTCACAGGCAGTTAACATGAAACATGTGCCAGGTCTGTGCAAGTATGAATAGCCTCAGGATTATCAGGAAGAACACAGTTTATCTTGTGTTGTCTGCATGAAGCATAAATATCCCAACTCATGCTCAGATAAATGCTTTTCACCAGATGTAAAATACAATTAATTTCTTCATATGGTTATCACAGTACTATCAGCATTTTTTTCCAAACTTCACAAGGTTAATACTTCAAAGTTAAGAATCACCTCTCTGAATTCCTCCAAACAAAACATGACAACTTCAGCCTGGTATTGCACATGGTTAGACCAGCCCTGTTATTCTCAGATCTTTTAATAAACAGCAAATCCAATAGCCCTAATTGCCTGAGGAGTTCCATGAATTAAACTATTATACAGGCCTCAATTAACAGGAGTTATAAATCTGAACTAATCTTCATGCAATTATTATGCTGTGCACCAAAAACATTGTACAGCTAACCAGACCGGTATCGAAGAATCCTGACATAACTACTGTTCACCATGAAATTAAAAGGAATGGTAAGGGATAAAAAAGGAGCAAGAGAAAGGAGGAAGTGGAAATGAAAACATAATGCCTGGTGCTCCCCTGAAACCCTTAGAAACCTCTGCTCACAGGAATCACCTCAGGTAATGTTTTGTAAAGTGAGGTCTTCACCCTCTAGACACAAATACAGCTAATTTCACACACAAACGATGTTATCTTTTTACCGGAATAATACTGGCTGATTATATAAAGGTCAGGAACTGGGTCTCAAATATGATGCCCAGAGAAAGTAACTTACACATAAAAGGAGAAAACAATAATACACAAGAATTTTCCTTTTCTCCCAACTCACTCAGCCAGGTTATGACACTGAGTATATCAACGACATTGGAAATACTTGTCTGTGACTACATATAATAAGCATCAAAACTACAGCTGTGGACAGTGGAATATTAAATGCCCACAGATGTATTGCATTCTCAAACACCTACTCACACATACTAGTGAGGAGAGGAGGAGCTCTGTCCATTTAGATGGGACCACAGAATCAATTAGGTTGGAAAAGACCTCTGAGATCATCAAGTCCAACCTAATACCAAACATGTCCATGTCAACCACATCACGGCACTAAGTGCCACATCCAGTCTTTCCTTAAAGATGCACAAGTGCTCTTCAGTACAGAAAAACTGTATCAAAGGCAGAAGAGATCCTAAGTATTGGGATCTCTCTGATATGTGCTGTACTCCATCACAAGCCCAGCCAGACTTTCACGGAAAAAGAAAAAAAAAAAAAAACAGAAAAAAGAAAAAGCAAGTGCTGCACTGCATAAAAAACAACTTTAGTAAGGTCACAACCTCTTAGAAAACCAGTCTGAGCATCAGGAACTCTGGTTTGGCGTTCCACAACGTTACGAGCCATTTCAACGGGGTTCCGGGTCACACCGACCCTGAGCCTCACCCGCGCCGACCCGCAGCATCGGCACAGCCCTACGGGGCACAGCTCGGTGCAAGGGTCCCCCTAGAGCGCTCCGGTGCCACCGTCACGCAGCCGCCGGCGGGACGGCGAGAGCAGGAGCGGTGAGGGGCAGAGGGGCCGGGACCCGTCAGGGGCACAGCAGGAAGGTCACCCGGCGTCAGCCCGGCTCGGGCGGCCCGTGCCACAGACAGCCGCCGGCTGCCCTCTGTGCCGAGGCCCGGCCCGGTCCGGCTTCCGCGGGCCGCCGCCCCAAGGCTACGACCCCCTTACCTGAGCACCGCCCGGACAGAGAGGCTGAACGGCCGCGCCGTCCTCCCGGCAGCGGCAGCTCTGCCGCAGCCCGGCCTCAGCCCGGCTGTCGGCGAGGTGGAGGAGAAAAGCCAGCGGCGGGAGGAAGCGGCGGCGGCGCGGAGGAGCCGCGCCGGCCCCGGGGCAGCCATGGCGGCCATGACGGTGGGACGGGAGCGCTGGGGCTCGGCGGCGGGGCGGGGGCAAAGTCCCGCCGCTTGCGCCTGCGGCGATTCCCGCAGCCGTTTACGCAGCGCGCGGCCCGCCCCCGCCGCCGTGACCGCGGGGTTACGCAAAGTGCGCGGCCGCGCGCGCAGGGGCGGGGCGCGCGCCAGGCACCGCCCCCCACCCCCGCTGCCCTCAGCTGCCCTCGGCTGTCCCCTCGCCTGTCCCGGTGTTGTTCCCGCTCCGTCCCGCTCTGTCCCGCTCCTCACCCGCCGCAGATCCGAGCGCTAGCCCTTGTCAGGAAAATTAATCCACAAACACCAGAGGTTTATGTCCAAAAAGGAGACAGAGGAGTCCCGTAGCTTTATTCATGAACGAAGGGAGCGGTCACGGGCATTACCCATGGGGTCTCTCAAATTGTCAGGGGACGCAGCCTCTCTTTTATCCTATTTTCCCGGCCGCATTTTCCCTCTCTCTTTCCCCATTGGCTGAGGTACTTGAGAGGTACAGACTCTCCGAATCGCCTAATACAGACCCCCTTCTAATGTTCCCCCCCCCCCCCTTTTTTTTCCCCCTTGTGTTTCTGTTCTTTTTCTCTGAATCCAGGGATTTAGCACAGTCTTGGGTGAGCAACAGTCTGTGTCAGTGAGTGGAATTCCTATGGAATTTATGGTTCCTCCCATTGCTTCTTTCACCTCTCAATATCTGGCGTTATTCAGCAGCAGACCCAGTTTGTTTGTAAAGACACCTCCCTCTCATTCCTTTCACCCTCGTCTTCCCCGGAGAGCGGCGTCACGGAGCCCGACGTGTCCCGACCCCCTTGCCCGGCTGGGTCCACGAGAAGTTTCTTGTCACAGCAAAGGGCCGTCACTACATCCCAAATGCCCTTTTGGGAGGCCTGGTCCCTGGGGGAGTGGGATCCAGATCGATGAGACCTGGAACCCCCTCGAAATAGCTTATTATGCGGACCTCCCAGGGAAGAGGAACTGGCAGCTGCGGAGTCTGAGCCGTCCGCCCACGCTGTCCAGGCAGGACCATGGAGAAATTCCCAGTTCCTCATTACTATTTCTTACCACAGAAGATCCAGCCTTTAAAACGTGGGCATCAGCAAATGGACAGCAGTGCTGTTGTCAGAGGGTCTAGCAGGTGGTGAACATTCCTGGTGAATGACTCAAGTACCAGTATGTGCCACAGGAAATTTTGAAATTTACTGAGCAATCACAAGACTGCACATGCAGGCTTAACTTATCTCTGCTAGTTTTGATCAGATGATTATGTAGATACCCTTCATTCTACCACACCCAGACTGGAGAGTTCTGAGTGAATAAGGAAGAAATGTAACAATAACTTTGACGTAATTCTTTCAAACGGGAATGGAAATGAATGGGGAAAAAGAGGAGGAAAAGACACCTCTGACACACTTGAGGTTGTCAAGATTATTCTTGATGCCTTATACTTTTGTTGCATCAAAATAAGATTGAAGAGGGAGATAATACACTATATAACTTGAACTTCTGTATTTTCTTTAAGGAGAAGAGTAGGTTCTGGTGGAAATGTCCTGGTGGAATTGTCGAGAGCCTCCAAACTGTCTGTCCATAAACTAAGTGAACCATAAACCACACTGATCTCATTTTCATTGGGTTTCACTCTTTTGCAACACAAGAGCATGTGGCCATGAATATTGCAGTTTATTTCAATGCTGTCACTACAGCATGGGGTTATATATGCATAATCTTAAGGCAGTATACAGCTAAATACATACAGTTCCAGCTGGATGTCTAATATTTTAAAGCCAAAAGAGCAGATCACATAATCTAGTTTGACCTCAACCAGAAGGTTGGTTGTTGTAAATTAATGGTTAATGCAGGAAATAAGCCTGCAAGGGACCCTCTGGACCTTCTAACGTAAACCTTTACTGTCACATTCAACTCAAGTAACTAAATAAAGAAGTATTTATCCATTTCTTAAAAGTTTTCTTGCTGGTATTAACTGCACTGAAAAAACAGTTGCAAAATTTCATTCTTTGGAAGTGGAGAAAGCCTAATTATTTATCAATTTTCAAATAATTTCTTTTATTTAATTCTGAGTGTAGAAATATTTATGTTGATTTTCCACAGCCAGGGCTGCACACAAGTTAAAACAGTTTTTGTTCTTTGTGACGTTCACCCATCATTTGTTGTACCTCCTCCAGCACTTTTATTTAAGCCTCTGTTGTTGCTAATCTTGTTCCTTTTATTTTAGCCACTGTTATTATTTGTCTCCTTCCATGGTACAGAAAACCCTCACTGTTATCCTCATCCCACTGAACCATTCGTGCATATATTAGTTTGAATTCCCCGTTGCTAAACATGGGTGACTAGTTAGTACTTTCACTTCAGGCCTCATAAAGTGTCTCTAGTGGAAATGTATGGCCCTGATACATCCTAGGATTCTGTTTGATCTTTTTTTTCATGTACAAATTAAATTAGTAGCCTCAAATCAGTGAGCTTTAAATCAGTGCGATCAGTTAATAACCCAGATGTCCTTTGTTGCTTCTTATTAATGAAGCCATCATTAACAACAAGAGTCCTTGGTTTGCCCAAACTGAACAGAGTAAGGTCTTTGAACTTTGCTTCAGTCTGCTTTCATGTGGGGTTTTCATTCATGTGCCATTTTAACAAAAAAGGCCAATTCCATTAACCTGCTTCCCCTGTATTGGATGTGCTCCATAGCTCTGTTCCAGCCCTCTGACTTCCGTGGCCCTGAGCACGCTACCCCTTTGCAGAAGTTTAGTTGGCAGAGTCCAAGGTCAGTTTCTTCACTGATAAGAACAGCTGTGAAAAAAGCCAGCAGCAAGGGCCTGTCTCTCCCTCAAGAGCCACTTTTAAGCCACGGCTTTGCACCGGTCCCCACCTGTGCCATGGTGCAGCTGTGCAGCAGCTCTGTTCACACCATCTCGCATCTCCATGGGTCTGGCCCTCATCCAGGCTTGCCAACTTGGTATCCTGGCTTTGTCTCAGACCTGCCTTACCACTGCAGCCCTGCTGGGTGACCATATGGGCTGTGTCTGACCCTGATCATTTATCTCGACCTAATCTTGGCCTGGGGTTGCTGCTTCACAGCCTGGCTCCTTGTTGATGAAGTGACTGCTTTCACCTGCCTTGGTATGGTGCTTAGTTTCGGGCACACCTTCTGTTGCAGAGCAGCCAAATCTTGCTGCTTCCAGACATCCCCCACTCCTAAACACAGAGTTCCCCTAATTCCCTCATAATTTCTACATAATGTACAATTTCAAGTGGCCAAGCTTGAAGAAAATGGTGGAGCAAGTTAGGTCAGAACTTCTCATTGAAATAAAGAGCAGTAGAGTGAAATAGAAGAGAAAAATTACAAACCGTGTGTACCTATTATCTATCTGAATCTCTCCTTGGTTTTGTGCAAGTTTTTGTTGCTTGTCTCTGTGGGATATTCATTCTAATGGTAAACGTTTTACAAGAGGAGCTTCATCTTTTCTTGTATGGGGTTGGTTTTTTTTGTATAGGTTCTTGTACACTGGGGAACTTTTTTATTTTATCCTCCAATTCTTTACTGTTTCTAAGATTGTGTTTATAGGAGACCAACAAACCACTAGATGGCAAACAGTTTCAGCAAGAGAATTAATGCATGGATATTGATACAACCTTCTGTCCTCAGCTTCATCATTCCTTTTCTGTCCAGCTTCGTGAGTTGGACCTGGGAAATCTGGGTTGAAGCGGACTCGGTCCTTCTTCTCCCTGCCTGTCCCTCTCTTTTGCTGTTCATGAGTCAGGTGTGGGGTGGATTCATACAGGTGATTTTTGCAAAAACTAACAGGAAAAAAAAAAGGAAAGAAAAAAGAAGAATGCAAGCAGTTTCCAGGCATTTCACTTCCATCAGCCACCCTGGAGACCCACTGTGCAGAATAAGATGTGTCCTGGGAAAGAAGCGGTCCCAGCTCAGGTTGTTTTATGCTGCTGAGCAAAGGTACCACATATTCTTTTATTTGACATAGAATTCCAAGATTCAGGATGATACAAACATTAAATATGTGTATCATTATCAGCAGATAATTTCTAAAAATTACTACAGATGGTCTCTCTGCATCCTGGCTTCCTACCTGCGTCCTGGCTTTCTATCTAAAAGAAGCATGAAATGAATGCATATTTACAAAATACAAATCCAGCTTTTTCTTTTCTTTTCTTTTCTTTTCTTTTCTTTTCTTTTCTTTTCTTTTCTTTTCTTTTCTTTTCTTTTCTTTTCTTTTCTTTTCTTTTCTTTTCTTTTCTTTTCTTTTCTTTTCTTTTTTAAGAGAGATTTTGAAAATAAAAAAAATCCACCAAGTAATCAGACTTCTATATACCATTAGCTTTTCTGGTCACTATCAAGTTCTCTGTGAGCATGTATTTTAACCAGGATTTTCTTGGAAGCAAAATTATGTCAAATTATCCCTTTCAGTTAAAATATTTGGGGAGATCCGGAGAATGGAAAGAATCCATCCAGCCAGAAACCCATGGAGTTTTCATCTGTAGCTGAGTGAGTGGGACAGAGACTCTGTTACCCTCAGCCCAGGAGCATAGGACTTAAGACCAGTGAGGTCTGAAGTAACCCATGCTTGAGAAAAGGCAGGAATGTGAAGGAGAGGTCATCAACCAATGCAAGATTAATGGACAGGCAAAATGCTCACGGGGTTGTTGTTTTTATTTTTGGAATTATTGTGGTTTGTAAGCTTTTCTGTAAAGGGCAGGTAATCCAAGTATCATGAAAGTGTCTGTAGCTGCCAAGTGATTCTGTAGCTAAAGGGAGATCTGGGAATTTTGGCACTTTGTTGGTGAGGATCCGATAACTGTGGTGCAGAAGGGTAGGAGTGTACTTTGTTTGCAATTGCTTTATCTTTGCTGGTTTCACTATAGCACCTGAAATACAGCTGGAAACAGATAGAAATGTTTGGAGTTTTGTCATTCAAAGAAGTGGCACTCTAGGAATAAGCCAGAGAGCCTGGTGTTTGTTGTCCACTCAGAGGAGAAAGCTGAGGAGGTGGGTCTATCTTATGACAGGAAGGTGAATTACTGCCAAGAAATTCTGCTAAACTGTAAATAATCCATTGCTTCAAAGCCATTGTTCTGTCATACATAATAGACTGTGAAATCTGTGTGAGAATTTGCATCTTTGAGAAGGGTATTTTAAAATTAGTTGCCTGAAAGTCACGATACTCTTAAATACAGAGATGTGTGAGTTTTTTCACAGGAAGACTTTTCTTACTCCTTTGAATTTCTGAAATTCTTCAACTTCATGTTATGCATAACATCTCATAGCAACAGGTTCTTCCTATGATAAGCTGAAAATGTACATGGACAGTATAATGTGAAATTTTCAAAACAAAGCAGAATTTGTCAGCACTGAGTTAGAGCCACATTTCCATTGTGATTATTTGTCTGGGACCCACAAGGATCAATAGGAGACCTTGCAGTATGTTCAAAGTGCAACCATACAATGTCATGGAAGGGAAAACCACTATGAAATACAAAAGCACCATGTCCAGCTTATGTCTGAAATCCTTCACTTGCATGTTGGTGGAAGATGGGAGGGTATTCTGGGGAAACCAATGCTTGCTTCATTCTTAGATTCTTTCACAGCTGTCAACTTTTACACTTGCTGGAGACAAAATATGGGGTTTGAGAGACCTTTGGTCTAACATAAACCAGATTCTTCTTTTGGTCTGATGCTTTCCTAATTTTCATATGTATAATAACACCCTGAAATCAAACTTGTTCTTACTGGAGGACAAGAGTTGAGGACCAAAATCCACAACAACTTCCCTAGTAAATTTGGGTTGGGCCAATCTTTTTCATTACTACCAGTGTCACTAATCCTGAACAGAACAGTAATTAGAGTCTCCAATTAAACAAAAAAGGATTTCCAACTGCCCAAGATTGGTGTTGGCAATGAATTACAGCACGACATGTACCCCTCTTGTCTACTGGTACTCACTTCTCTTCTCTGGATAATGCTGTTATGAAGTACAGATTTTCACTCTCTTGCCAGAATTCCATACAGTTGTTTTGTAAGAAAATGTACAACAAAGTGTAAGTAAAATCTCTCCTTCAAGCAAGGATGTTGATTGCTGTAGATGTTGCAAGTCCTGCTGTGCTGTTGGTAGCAAGTGGATAAGTGATGTCTAAAGTCCTGCATGCTGATCTTGTCTACCTTTGAAAAACACCTCTTTGTATAAACCTCTGTGAAGGAATACATTTCCTCTTCGTGGTGGTCTATTGGTTTGTAATGGGAAGCAGCTCAATTGCGCATGAGAAAGGCTTTAGTATAAGATTCTTAGAAAAAAAGTGATGCTCAAAAGCAGTGCACTGAGGCCGGAGGTTGTGTGTCCACCAGGAGGCACAGCGAGCTCGGGCTCCGTCTCGCTCACAGCCCTAAACCTGTGGCACTTACCGGCAGTGAAGGGAAGCAAAAGTGTTCACAAGATTTTTACAGACGGAGGTAGAAAATGTGGAGAGCTGGCAGGGGGCTGAATGAAATGCATATATGTCAAAATGTTCTCTGGTCAAAGGCTATAATTTCAAATAAATTTTGTTGCTGTTTTTCACAGTCATTGGAAGTTGTAAGTCATACGACTGAAAAATAAAAATGCTAATCAGCATATGAAGCAATACTGGGGCTCAACTTCTTAAAGTATACACCAGCAGTTGTGTGAGAGGCCAGATTAGATACCTCCCTGTACATGTGGAGAAGGACAAGGTTAGAATTACAGAATCACAGAATATTCTGAGTTAGAAGGGACCCACAAGGATCATCGGTCCTGGCTCTTCACAGGACTGCCTCAAGAATCACACCATGTGATACTGCAAATATTTATGGATGTGAATGATCATATCTGTTACATCTTAACAATATAAAAGAGGTTGCAAAACCAGCTGGAAACTTACCAGCAAGTACTTGCACATTTGGGACTTTACAGAAATCCAGGCTGTAATAAGATTATAAATTATGCTCCTCCTCTGACAGTGTAACGGGAGTTACAAAAAAGGATCCTTCTCTCCAACCCTAGGAACATGTATAGCACATCAGGAATGTGAACAGTAGTGTTTTCAAAGTTGCTAATTTTTGCAATTTTAAAAATACTATAGTCAAATTCTTCTTTTATGTCATTTCAAAATCTGGTAATTAGCTAGGAAGAGAAAATCTAAACCCAAACAAGCAAGAAGTCCCCTTCCCAGGCTTGAAGAGAAACCTGAATATAAGAATGTGGAAAAGAAATAAAGAGAACCCCAAACTATTACTAAGCCCTCATGAGTTTTGTTTTTTAATGCCAGCCTCATGACTTTCTGGGGAGCAATTTATTGAAAGCCTTAGTTTGACAACTCTGTGCTTGGCTAGCTTGGGCTTGACCCAAATCCCCTTTTTTCTTGGCAGCACTTAAAACAGTTGAGATGTTGTCTGTGCTCCTTTATAATCCAAGATTACTGTGTGCAGTCAAGGACCTTTAAGTATGGGAAATGAATAAAGTGATCCAAAGCTGTGGGGCCTGGCTGGTTGTGTGGGCCAGTGGGGCTGGGATGAGGAGCCAAGGGCCCACTCTGCTTCCCCGGGTCCAGCTTCTATATGGGTTTAGTCCAGCTGACGCACTCTGGCTAGTGTAGAAATTCTGTTTCACTTTTAAATTGTGCTAGTTTAGCTGGCAGTAGTCCAGCTGCTGGAAACTCAGTTGCATAGCGAGAACTCTGCTGATATTTCCAGTTCTTCAGCATTCACATGAGCTGCTGCTGCACACCAAAGAGTCGCAGTGGGCAGCCATCTCCTGCAGCAGGTCACGTCCTGCTGGAACAGCGCGGCAGCAGCGCCAGGCATTTTTGTGACCCTTCAGCAATCTCAGCAGTAAAACAGCAATAAAACAATGCTTCCAATGTGCTCCACTGGCTTTGCCTGTCGGCTCTTATTTCAAGGCAGAGCGCTGTGCTGGCATATACATATACTGCAGGAGGTTTCTCTTGCGCCGCTCCGAGGGCTCGGAGCCAAAGTGCAGGCACAAGGTTGGAGTTAGCAACCCAGAGCGGTACCGCTGTCGTTCCAAACTGCGGAGGCAGCGCCCTACCCTGCTACTCTTCTATACACTTCTATTTTCTACATAGAAACAAGGGTAACAGAACCACGCAGCTCTCAAGTCTTAAACCAGGCCAAATTCTGTGATTTAAACCGGCACAGCTGTGAAGTTAGCAGAGTCCTCCTGTGCTGCACCAGCTCAGAGCTAGGTTTATAGTCTTGAGGCAGAGGCCTGCACAAAGACAAGTAAATGAATGTCTAGCTCCAGCTTTTATGCCCTCTGTGATTAATAATGATACCTTTTTTAGTAACCTTAAAAGCAAATCTGTCAAAGTTTTCTTGTAACATCTTGGTCTCACTGACTTGCTTGCAGTTGTGATTTCAGGACTGGTGTTTTTTGCACTTGACAGCTTTTATCTGTAGACTTGCTTTCTTGCTAAGGTGGGAGAAATTTGAACTATGCTGTTATATAATGTAAAAGCAAATGCTTTTCCAGAAATTACAATTTATTTATTGAGGGAGGGTAGAAGTGTGTGGGCTGTTTCCTGGGCCACCACTGTTGCAGTCATTGCAGGCCTACTTGTGTCTCTGCCATTTGCTAGCTGGCACATCCAATTAATCGGACTGAATTTGTTTCCTTTTTTATCTACCTATTCTAGGTTGATAGTTTAGCGGTATGAAAGATGGAAATTCCTGGCACTGTGAGCATATGTACAGTTGCATTCAAAAGATTAGTCTCACTGTGTGAAAGACTAAGTTGTCACACAACAGCTACAGGAAAAATACTTGTATTTTTACATCTGTTTTATTACAAACACACAAATTTTACTGAAGCTAAAATATTTCAATTCAAACATAAGGCCACAGAGTTCCATGCTTTTATTTGGGAGTATTATATTTTAATAGAAGTAAACAGAAGTTAGCAGAACATCACTCACCCTCCAGCACCACTCTGGAACACAGCCTGTTTGAAGATGCACCTGTCCCTCGTGGAGATGTCAGCCCATGTGACCTCTGCAGAAATGCTCACAGGCAGCCCACGGGCATCTTGTCTCTATACTGATGCAGAGTGGGGGCCAAGGTTGAGCTGTACTTACCGAGAAGCAGCCTCTGAGATTCTCTGAGGCTCTCAGATGCCCAGGTTGCATGGCCAGGTTTATGCCTGACAGAGTACATTTCTTCTACAGGATGTGTGGAGCATCCTTCAAAAGGCAGTTGAGACACAGCCACCCAGACCAAATATGAAACCAGAATTACCCACATCCTTCCCTGCAGGATAGATGTCTCAAGTTTATCTGCCTCCGCTTCACAAGGAAAAAAATCTGGGGAAAACCCTGTGTTCTTTTCCCAGATTTTTGCTATAGCTCTGACATCTTGTGTAAAGAAATGTAACAGTCACAGCTAAATTTAGGATAAACAATATCTTTTAATCCATCTTTGCTTGATTTGCAGAATTAACTTTTTTTCCCCACAGATTTCTTTCTGGCTTTGCCTATTTTGTAGGAAAGATACCAGTCCAGTGATTTAGATTTCACTGAATCTGCAAAGATTTAGATCACCAGTTCTGCAAACCAAAATGCATATGAGCAGTTCTTTGACTAAAATGATCAGTACTACTAATGAGACTCCTAGCTCTTTTGAGATTAACTTTACTCTGTATTTTATCTTACTGCAATAGAATGTAATGAGCTTTTGAGTAATAGATAACATTAGGTACTACACAAATATTTTTGTAACTGATATATCTGAATATATTAAGATGCAGATGAGCAGATTGAGTATCTTAAACTGATGAACAAAAGTTTTAGCAATTAAAAACCTCTTCCAGGGATTTTGAAAATGTAATGAGAAGCAAATGACATCTCATTATACCAACGTCTTGAAGAAGACCTGAACCTTTTCCGAAGCATTGCTCTGAAGGCTTTAGTTTTGATGAAGAAATTTCAGCAGCAGTTCAGCAGAAGTGAAGAAGTGGGCACAGAATGTGCCTACACGTGCATGTGACAGTACTGCTGTTGGTTTTACTCACGATATCTGGATTAAAAGCCCTTATGCAGACTTCAGGCATATCTTGATTTTGCTTGTAAAACCACCTTAACAATACAGCCTTCCTTGCTATGTTTTGCAGGATGTGGTGTTTCAGTGTTATCATATAACTACTAATGGAAAAAACACGTAAGCAAAAATGTTGTTTTCTGCTCTGCTACTATTGGCAGTAATATTGTGACTATGCCACTGATTGAAAGATAAGTAGGTTACAGTGAGAGCTGGACTCTCTTCTTCCATACAGTTGTAAAGCAGGACTACTGCCATCAGATTTTGGATATGTGGGAAAATGAATATCAAAATGAGCCTTTGCAAATACAGTGAAATATAAAGAGTCTTGTGTGGAACTGCGACAGACCCTTCCACAGGGAATGGTAGCGCTTTCGAAGACCTTGATAGTTGGCTATTGCAGTTTAACTTAAAAATTTAAATTTCTAAGAAGAGCTATGAACAGAAATCCAGCTCACCATTTTCATGGTCTGTTGCATTTGTGAACAAGGTTTTCCAAGCCCCAGTAGTTATATAGTAACATCTGAAATGGATCTCTGCATAAATGAATTTCCCAAAAGCTTAAGTTGCCTAAAAGAACTGACTTCCTACAATAATGAAGGATTTTCTGAACAGTTGTGTAACATGGATTTCTTACATTCCCCTAAAGGGTACATGCTCCTAAAGGGAACTAAAAATTGACCTTTCAGAAAAGGGAGTTTGGAACAATTACTTGTTCTTCAGCAGTCTCTTTGAAACTTTGCTTTACAGAATTAAACCTTAGAGATTCCTTCCTCTGCTTTTCCTCAAGGCATGTATAGTTTGATCACTGACATGCTCTCTCTGTGGGCTAAACCTAGTTTTATTTCTAAGAAAATGTCGAGCTCATTGAAGCATATAACTTGCCATACAGCATTATGTTCATTTAGCCCAGCTGTGTATCTGTAACTGTTGTCGATTCCCAGTGCTTCTGAGAAGATGCAAAACCAAAGCAAACTCAAACATATTTTTGACAGAATTGGGGTGATGGGGACTTCATCCTAATTACTAACTTGTTTAAACTTTGTGTTTCAAGCTGTCTTTTTCTTTTAGTACCTCTTATATAAATAACAAGAATATCCAGAAATACAGTAATCCAGGACAAGAGAATATTGTTCTCCCTCTTAGACTCCTGCTGTGAGCTTGGACTTTAATAACATCCTGGAGCAGTGAGTTTCACAGTCTGTTTTGTTATTTGATGAAAAGACAACACTCAGAGCTGTCAGCTACACAGCCTGCCTCCTCTTGTATTACAAGACTGAAAAAATGAAAGCTCTCAAATCTTGTTCTCGGTTCTATTTTTATGTTTGCAATCCTTTTGCTAGACCTTGAAGAGGAATCTATAATGGAATATTTACTAAAAAGTGACCTAAAAATACTATGCTTCCTATTCACAAACAGCTTAATAAACCAGAACTTAGAAGGGAGGAAAGTAAAGGAAGGGAAATAGGATAGCAATTACACCTTCCCTAAAAGACAGTGGTCATAACTTAGAGTGGTCCCCTGATTTCTTAGGGCAGGTGACAGCTATTTACCCTCTTAGGTAAAACTTTGTTCATTGGCACTATACCTAAAGTCCAGTGTATTGACCACCAGCCTCAATCCAGGCTATTGTGTGTTGAAGCAACACCATGCAATTTGGGTTGGTTGATCTCAGTCCTCTGCTGACAGATCTCTGTCCTTTTCTACCCACCATCCTGATGGCTGTTGCTTTTTGTTAGTGATTTTGTGCTTTTTCATAGGGGATAACACGTAAAAGACACGACACAAATAATCCTTGTTGTCCCAGGAAGATTGTTTTTACAGAGTTTTCCCTTCTAGGAGCTGCTGCAACCCCAGGCTTAAAGAGAAGTTTTAGATCAGATGACTGGTAGCCCTGAGCACATTTATGCTGAGTTAGTTTGCCCGGGCTTTTCACACATTACTGCAATTACATCACAATTTCAAATTTATACCATGTTTTCTCTCAGTGTCTGAATTGTTAACAGAAATACAACAAAGCATAACCTTCCATAAGAAGGTTTCAAGCCTGCTCCTTTCTGCTTAGCTTCTTTTGTATCCACAGGATGCAAATGGAGCACTCACCCCCTCTTGGTTTTCCATTCCTCTACAGTGCTCAGAGAAGGGCTGGCTTTGTTTTTTCAAGGTTTTATTTTTTGTATTTTGTCCTCTCCTAAGCCTCAAGCCTGCATATTTGAATCTGTTCTTATTTATTTAATTTCTTAGGCAAAATGTCCTAATTCAGTTACAGGCCTTTTTTCCATGCCAATTCTGTATCCAAATGTCTTCTAATTCTGTAGCCTTCTAGACTGCAACAACCAGAGCTGTACAGATTTCAGCTGAGATTGTATCATTTATACATATATGAATCTTAAACATTTTATTGAACATAACCATGTACTGTACTGATTACATTGATAGCTCTGGTTTTTTCTGGAAACAGTATTTTTAACATATAATGTGTATGATTTGTTTTTTATCTTCTCTACCTTGTGCAAACTTAACTTCGTGTTCCCTGTACACAAACACTGAGGGAACTTCCCCATTTTTGTGCATATTGACAACAGAAATGAAGTTTGCAGGCATAGCTGAAGCAATGAAGGAAAAAAAAATCTCAACTGTACTTAAATTATAGAAAATTATGTAAAGAAAGAAGAAAAGGCAGATCTTCAAGGTACCAAACCTTTATTTTCATGCAAAGCCCCAATGATTTTGACTGGCTCCACGTAGAAGAAACTCTATATAGAAGATGATGAGCAATCAGCAGGGCAACCACAGTAATTTTCCTCTGGACCTGTTAGGTGGGTGCAAGGAACATATTTTGTTTAAAAGAAACAAAAAGGAGTAAACCAGACATCTTTGCAGGAGGAATGCTCCATCTCATCTAAATAAACTCAAAACATGAACAGCTGGGCTATGGAAATGCATGCAGTGACAGATGTTCTACCTATTCCCAGAATTCAAGTTTGGAATGTAACAAAATTTTGAATTTTCAGATGGAAAAGGTCATAACCAAACTAGCTGGTTTCAATGTAGGCTGCAAGTAGCATTAATTGCCAAATATCAAATTTAATAATGTGTTATTGGCAGTCTAATCTGAACATTAGTCCAGGATACAGGAAAAAACCCTATTCATTGTTTAACAAGGTACATAGCAGGGACTGGTATTTCTTCTGCCTTCATAGGGGTTCTCAGTTTTATAACTTTATTTTCAGCCCAGCTTTTGTCATCAAAATAGGTTTCTCTGCAAGTTTAATTGATAACTTTAAAACCTGTTAGCCAAATACAGCCAAATGCAACAAAAGTAGGAGCCTTGGAAGAAATGAATATCCTAGAAATTTCATGTAAATATCCATCAGAAAAGAAGAAAAAGACAACTGAGATGTTGCTGGGAAGGATTGACTGAGCAGTCTAATAACTTCTTGGTCCGCAGGGAATTCACACCAGGCAGAGCTCACAATTTTACCTCAGCCACAGGAAAGAATCACAACTACCTCAGTCAGTCACAGGGCTCTGTTTCCAAACACACACAACATAAGGCAATGTAGTTTCATGGAGAAACTTAACTGTTTTGTAATTTCAACTTCAGCAGCATCAGAAGCATCAAACCTGCCCTTATGCCATCCTTTCAATCTCTGTTCAGCAGGTAACAGAAAACCATTAGCAGAATTTAAATCTTTCAGGGGCCTAATTTCCCATTTCAATTTAATCATATGACATTGTTTTGGTACTTGTAATATTGTAGCCCACCTGGTTCTTCAACTGCCTTTGCTGTATCCTTAAGAGTAGTCAAAGATTGCATCTTTTAATATTTTTTTTCTAAGGCAAATAAATACTCTTAAAACTTTCAGACCTTCTTCATATACAGTGAAATGAAAAAGACGTTTTAAAAATATGCTTGGAGACACAGCACATTGAAGATCTTAGCACCCTAGAATTATCTTACCTTTCTCTTTTTCCTGCCTTGTTTCTCTTTGATGAACTTCAGTGAAGGGTGATTTGATATGATAAGTTTTGATTGCAACATAGCTGCTGCAATAGCATGTGCCCTCTTAAGGCTAAATTACCTTCATGCCTCCAAATTACATCTTTGTAGGTGTGCTAATGATAAAGCTTTGTAGTATTCTGGTTCAGCAAATGAAGTGCCTTGATATATTCCTCACTTGTTATGCTTGTGAGGTGGAAAAAATCAATCTGTGGGGCTATCTGCTTCAGCAATAGAGCTGTAGCTGGTTTTAATGACACATGCTTTTGCTAATATCAGCTCAGCCTTCTCGTTCCTAAATTCCTGCAGAAGTTTAGAATATCTGTGGACTTGAGACCTTGTACTCAGTACCAGCAGATTAACTCTGAAATAAGCCAGTGATTTTAGTGGAGGCATAGAACATTTAAAATAGGAGAGGAATGGTATTCAGTCTCTACCTCTTTACATAATGTTACTACTGAGACTTTTTGTGGGGGTTTTGCTATTTTTTTTAAGCAGAGTTTCATGATTAAGGTTTAGCTGAAAACATCTTTGGCAACAATGAGTTGAGGAGACTGTTGTGGAACATCCCCTTTAAAGAGGCAATGGAGTGTTTCCTTTAGGCATTTTTTCATCTTTTGTAATGCTACTGGCATGTTATCAAATATGTCCCATATCTGGAAAACACAAACCTGCACAGTGTATTCCAATTTTCACTGTTTCCCTGCCACCACCCCCCCCCCCTCCGCCCACTCCCCAATATATACAAGTATTCCAGAAAATTCCCATCTTTACAAAGGCTGCATTTGTGGAGAAATATGTACTTCTATTTTGAGGTTTTGACAACTACATTTTTGTAGAACTAGGAGATGACAAAATCTTTAGAATATATTTTGCCTGAAAAGTTGTAACACTCCTTCTATGGTTCTGCTTACTTCTGCTTGTTAATAAAGAAGCAAGTAAGTACAGTAAAATTAGAAGGGATTAGGACCTAAAAATACTTCAGTGATGGATTCCTAGTGAAAAGCTCTACTTTTTATTATGATTTTATTTATTCACACAGTGTATGGCTGTCTCTCAGAATTGTGTACATCCACTTAGGACAAACAAACAAACAAACCCCACAAAACACAAACCCAGCATTAACAAAACCTCCAAAAGCATTTGTTTTGGCTCTAACAGGTATATGTATTTTTCAAGTTTTCAAACACTTGCATTCAATTCCCTGGTAATCATATTCATTTTTTTGCCCACAGAAATAGTTTCTTAAAAAAAGTTCTCTAGATTGGTGTCTTTAACTGCTTAGTACCTTACATACTATTTTACTTTGTTGTAACATTATTTCGCTGAAGTGAATATGATTATCATTGACTTTGATTTCCAGTGCTATAAATGTGACAGAGCTACTGCCACATTCTAACTAAATAAACACTGTCACTAAAAAATCAGTGCTGTCATTGCAGAACAACTTGTACTTGTCATAATAATTATAACTATGAATGAGATAAAAACATTAAGTGGACACGAGCAGGAACTGCAGCTAAGTGTCAGCTGTTAGATGACAACCTTATGTATCAGTGAAGGCATGTTTGGGTGACATGACACAAGAGCAGTGACATACAAGAAATCAGACAGCTTGCCCCAACCTTAACTGCAAGCAGGTTTATTTGTTAACTTGTCTCTTGTGCAATTACTGAGTAGCAAAAAAAAAATCATAATATTATAGAAGTGTTCAAAATAATAGATGGAATGTAAGTGCTGCATAATACACACTTTGTGTACAAAAATTAAATGAGCAAATTATTACCAAGAGATGCAAATACTGATTCACTTAGAATGAATTGCCGAGATCCATATTTGGCACATAAACACACTCCTCTACACGTGATCCTGCTACTCCCTGTCTTGAGTAGAAAAAGCACTAAAATTTGACTCTGAGATAGGTGGATGGCAGGGTGCTATCTTTGCTGTAGCACCAGGCTAAATACGCAGGAAAAAGTCCATTTATCACTGGAAGAAGTCACCATGTGTGACAGACCATCAGTGATAAACCATTTAGGATTCTTACTCAGCTGTCTGGTGGGCACAGTCAGCAAGAGAAACAATGTTCTTAAATCTTACACTGGCAGGAATTGATGGGGCTGCAGGACAAAGCGTTTACAACCAACCATTTGGGTTTTCAGTGGGAAAGGTGTGTGCTGGCCAGTCAGGTGTCACAGTCAACCTTAGAGGCTAAGCCTCCTCCGCTGGGTGATTAAATCAATAGGTGGAAGGACAGCCTGACATGGAGCCAGCTGCCAACACTGCAGCTCAGTGTTGTGGTATTTTGCTATTTTTTTCAGATTATTTTTTTTTAGATTTTTAGTAGATTACTCTGCCCACTGTTTTTCAGGTGTTTTGACCAGGCTTTCAAGTGCTGATTGATCCTTTCTGTTTCCTGTGTGTCTCCGAAGAGGAGGGAGGATCCCCTTTCCACGTAACTTTTTGCACACTAGGTCTGTCCTCCCTCATTGCAACACTAGTGCAGGGGATTATCCTGGACAGGGATTCCTGGACTTCTTCACTGGAGCTGAGGATTCTGCAGGTGCTGCCCAAGTGCAGGATCTTGGTTCTGGAGGACACCTAAGTGAGTTTCACACACCTACAGTATTTCAGGGAGGGAAAAGACAGATTCCCTAGGATCATACCATATTTTGCCTTTTGAACCTGATCAAAGCTGAGACTGCACATATGCATGCAATAAAGGCAACTTGGAATGCTCAGTATTGCTACTGGAACCCTTTTATTTTTATTGAAATCTGGTATGTTAATACCAAGCATGAAAAATAATTTTTGAAATTAGATACACTTAATTTTAAGTGACAGGCACATTTAACAAGAGACATAAAAACTATTACTTCAGATATTTATTGTAATTTTGCCAAATATTTAAAATATCCATGAATTGGATTCGTCTAATGACCACAGAATTCTTTAAATTCCATTTGTTTCTAGCAAAGACTTTAAAGGGCAATCTAACATATGTGTTGGAAAAATAATTACTATTAATGTCCATTAAGGCAATGTATCCTTTTATTGTTATTCAAATACTAACAAAAGAAAAAGCAATTTGGTTTTGGACCCTACAATTAGTAAAATTACCCGGCAATAATTTTAGACAATGTCAGGTCTGCTTCTGTAAACATATTAATAGCTGAGTATGTGTGTGTTGAGTCATATGTGTAATTATTCCCAGAATGGCTGCCTTCCAGGCGTGTAGACTGAGTCCACATATAACTCCTCACGTTAGGGGCATGGTGTGGGCAGCACTACACTTCCATCCAGGCTGATGGCATAAATCATAATTGAATTAGGTAATGTCAAGGTGTTTTTCAAACCATTTGAAAATAAAATTTAAAAGAATCAGAAATTTCTCATGGTGATTTTTTTCTTAGTTCTCCTTTCCAAAATGCCTTGTCTAGTGAATGTCCCTTGAACTGTACATTTGGCTTTAATAAAAGTAGATTCTAGCACACAACTGAGTATTCACTGACTGATTCTTTATGCTTTTGCAGGTGCACTGAAGAAGCGAAACATTAGTCCCAAAATCATTGCTTTCTAAAAGGGTTCTAGGATTGATTTCTCAGATCAGGCAATGGAAGTTTAAAATCTGTTTTTTAATGAAGAGCTGGGTTTTGGCATTACTGTTGGAAGATAAACTTTTATATCTTGCAGTTAAGGCATTCTTATCATTAGCTTTATCTTTATAACATACCTCTTAAAGAACTGTGTAATTTAAGTTGATAGGAGTATTTGAAAGCTCTCTTTATTGCCTGTAGCTCTTTCTGTAGTTTCAGTTTCATGGCTACAAAGAATATGATCTCTAAGTACACTTCTGTTTTTACTGCCCTGTTTTATCAGACAAACTGCAATTTTACACCTTGTTAAGGAAGCAAGGTGAGAAGAAAACCAGATTATACTGGTGACAAGGAAGATAAGACTATTATTTACCTTGACATTTCTGAGCAATAATATTCTTCATGTAACAGGATAAGAGATAAAACATATCCTGCAGTGATAATACACAAACTGAAAGGAACTTGCTGCCACATGCTATCAACACCAGTAAGAAAACCGAGCTCTAGTGCAATAATCCTATATTTGAGCCAGTTCAGAATGGACTATTTGAGGAGAAAAGCAAGTCTTTAATTCGGTCAAGTAAAGGAAACACATTTTATCTGTGCACGGCAGTGAATCATAGTCAATTTATTTAAGTGACTGAATGAAACAGGGTTTGTTTTTCTGCTTTTTGTTTGTTTCATTTCCCTTTCTCTGACATGCAGGTAAAGGCCATCTGAACAGGGAACAGTACAATGCATACTAATAGTGGCTGGTCAGTGAAACTGTGTATCTGCAGATGCTGCAAGATGCCTTAGAAGTTTAATGTACTGCAAAATACTATTTCACACGAGGATGTTCTTCACAATGAAGAACAACAGAAGCAATACAGACAAGAAGGAATTAGCCACCGTCACTTCTTCCTTGGAGTTAATGTGGCATAAACAAAGATGGAAATGAAATTTTAGCCCATGTGAGGAAACTGAACATCATTTTAATAGACTGAGACGTTCAGATTCTCTGATGACGACTGTTTAGATAAATGCCTGTTTGAAATAGACAACAAAATGCATAAGAATATCACAAATTAAACTCATTAAATATCTCCAGAAAGAGTAATTAACATTCAAGCTTATCTCAGTATTAAATTTAATTTCATAATAGTTTGTATTATGTGGTCATTTACCTTATCAGAATGTTCTTTAAATTTTGTCCAAAAAATTAAAAAAAATTTAGTCAGTGAGATTCCCACAAATTCTCTGGGAGATTATTCCCTGTTTCCCAGGTTGCTTTCCTCTTCTTCCCCTTCTCCCCACCTCCAATCCATCCTAGAATGTTCTTTTTATTATTTTTGAAGCAGCTTTTAATTGAAAATTCCTCATAGTTCTTCTCCCAACCTCTCTTTATCAGACAGCCAGAGGGCGAGGTGTATTAATAGCAGCTGCATGACTCAGAGTTGGTAGCTCGCGTGGATCCCTTTGCACTGAGCTTTGCTGTTTGGCCTCCCTGCTTGGGCTGCCACTGAGCTCAGGGAGCATCTTCACTTTCTTGCAAACAAAAATAAACTGAGAAAGCACAGTGGGGGCTGGGATTGCCTCAATCTCTCTGTCCTTCAGAAGGATTCGCTTTACTGCTATTTTCTTCTACATTCCCGTTGGGACTGTATACAAAAAAAGAAAATTAGCAAAAAAAAGGTGTGATCCCATCCACCAGCGTGACTGCTTCACACAACTGAGTGATGAAAAAAGAGAAAAGGCCCATCACTGTCATGATATGGAGAGGAAAAGGGTCAGTGCTCTCCACTCAGACGGCATTCCATGCTCATTCCCTGAAGGCACCCCTGTTCTCATGAGCCATCACAGCTCGACCCTTCCCAGGCCCTGGCTCAGCACTCGCCCCGTTCCTGCCCGCCGCACCCCGGGGCTGGTGGCACCGCCAGCTCCGAGCCGCCCTATCTGGCGAGACACGCGGCCTCCCACCGCGCCCCTGCGCACACGCCTGCCGAAAAGGCGGCACTGTGCCTGGCGGGGCTTTGGGCGGAAAAAACACCCCACGCCGCCAACTCCCCCTCCCTGGCTCAGGCCTTTACTGAGGTTTTCCTTTCCCGGCCGCGCTAACGGGAGAGCGGCTTCTCCTCATCCCCTCCTCACTCAAGCGAGCAGGGAGGTCGCGGAGGGCAGCGCTGCCGCTAGAGCAGCTACTGCAGGCTCACGTAACGCGGGCAGGGCTGCGCTCGGCTGGGCTACGCGGGGTCCCCCAGCACCGGCGTCGCCCGAGCGCGCAGGGAGCCCCGTGTGCAGGAGCCCCGTGTGGAGGAGCCGCCACCCTGGACGGCGAGCGCTCCCCACCGCCCCCGAGCCCTCCCCGCCCCCCACGGGAGCCCCTCGCGGCCGCCGCCCCCGCG
>VZTJ01005387.1:68009-164737 GCA_013397795.1 Orthonyx spaldingii | reverse complement strand
GAGGGGTGGGCGGGCAGCTGCCAACGGGGCCCGGGGAGGGCAGCGCGGGGGCGGCGGCCCGAGGCTGAGCCCGCCTGCAGCCCTCGGTGGGCGGGGGGCACCGGGCGACTTGTTGCGGCGGCAGGAGCGCGGCTCCGCGGCGCTCGGGTGCGGGGCACCGCCTCCGCCCGGCACCGGGACCCGGCTCACCGAACCCCAGCTCGCCCCGCTCCGTCGGGGAGCCCCGGGAACGCGCCCCCGGCGTGCCCGCGCAGCCTCCGCTGCATTATTCATGTCCCCGAGCGGCGCGGCTCGGGAGCTTACACCGTAGTAGACATGTGGCAGTCGGGTCGGGCCAGCTGAGTGCGGCGGTGTGGGAGAATAATAAGGAATTACTTCATAAACAAGTGCTGTGGAGCATCTGTTGCTGTCTATTGTTTTCGACAAATGCGCGTTTTTAAGAGTCCTTAAGTACTGACCGACGTAATGGGCGCAACGGCCCTGAATGAGCCTTTGTGCATTGTTTTTTTGAACGGATTAATGTTTTGTACAAGTCGTGGGCATTTGTAATTAACCTTGTCGCTTAAAGTTTAGCGCAGATAAGGGATTTGAGTTTCAAGTTTGTGGAATTCACTTGTCTTTTGTCAGTTTCTTAATCTGAACGCGAAAAAAAAAAACCTCTTTGGACTCTATGCCAACACAACTAATCACTTCAGTTGTAAGGTGCTATTAAGCTGTCTTTTCCAGTCTATGTAACACCCTAGACAGGTATTTCATGTTCCTCTTTCTGGTACAGGCATTTTAAAAGATTCCATTTTTTAAACTGAGTTACGGGAGTGGCATTTCTGAGTTTTGAGTAGTTCTGTCTCTGTGACCGGTTCGTGTCAGACCTCAGACGTAGCCCTGTATGTCACTCCGGTTTGTTTCCGTCGGAGATGCCTGCTGTGGTGTCTGTGCCACGGCAGCGTTTTAGGGGTGTGTGTGCCGCACAGCACCTCGCACATTGGGAAGATTGTACAAATAATTTTCAACAACAACAGTGGCTGTTGCTGTCAGCTCTCAGTGCGTTGGCACAGCGCTGCTGGGCAACCTGTGCTTCCAGGGAAGATGTGGAGCTGGTGTACAGTAACGTCATGGTTACTGCGATGAAGTTATTTTTTAATCATTAAAGGTGGAACAAGTAGTAACTGTTTGTTGGATTATACGACTTACTTCTATTGATCTATTGATTCAGCGTAAGAGGGACTGTGAGAAAAATAAACTGCAAGTCAGTGCAATGTTCCCAGATAAGCAGCCTCCCAGCAAATGGCAATTGCAAGGCGGTGGCGTATTTCCAAGCTTTGTACTGAAGTGACACAGTTGTCCTGTTAGGTTGGGAGACTGGAGAGCAAAAGTGAAACATCTTTACAAAATGGCATGGTATGACACACCTGGAGCTGTCCAGAGAGTTTTCATTGAGTGATGACTCAAAGGAAAAGGGGTGAAAGTGTGTGTGGAGGTGACAAAAAGAGTTCTGCTTGGACTGTTTCTGCCATTGCAGTAGAGAGCATTGCAGGGCTTGATGGTAATAGTACTGCCAGAAAAAGGTTGTTTCACAGAAAATTGGGTAAAGCCGTAAAGAGAGTGAGGATTTGGATCCACCTACAAGCTGCAAAACTATGAGGGTAAGACGTGTGGATGTTATGACGTGAGAAGGCAGTTCCTGGCAAAGTTCCTTTAGCCTTTGCCAGGATAGGTAAACGGCCTTTTTTCTTCTGCAGCCTTGCTCCGCTTTTTGAGACACGGTGCCTGTGTTGGCAGAGGTGAAGAGGAAAGTTGTTGAAGGCATTACGTCTTTCTGTTGGATGTGTTAAATACATCAAAGCTGTCCTGTAGCGTTGTGTTGCATTAGGAGTCTGTGGGAGTAGAGGAAAGGGAGGAATTTCAAGTTTGTAAATGTAAACAAAGCTTTATACAAACTTCTGAAGAAAGAACTGATTGTGGAAAGATACTGATCCATTAAAGCAGCACCCAGGGTATCCTGCATGCTCAGCGAGTTTACTCCAGAGCTGAAGGAGCCTAGGTCAACTCTTTCCTTTCAACACTGATGAACTGCATTTGTTGGCTAACTTTACCAATAGGCTAACACTTAGCTGTACTTTGGATTTAAATTTTTTCTTTCTTTCTGCTTTAGATATTTATTAATTGCTCTGTGAAATGAAGCCTTCAAGTCATGTAGTACAAGGAAAAAGAAATATGACATTGGCCCAAAAAGGCAGTTAATAATCTTTACACTAGAACATTTCCATTTAAGACCTCTAGCTAGTGTATATGGAGAATATGAATGGCCGGTTCATGTTCATAAGTTTCCTTTACTTTATTGAACTAGTTGTAAAAGAGTTAGCAGTGTTATTCAGAAAATAGAATACTTGACTTTGAGATGAGATATACCCAAAATTCTGGGTATATGTCCTATTTCTTTGCTAACTGTGTGTTTAGAGAAAGGATTATTGCACTTGGAAGCAACAGTTTATATAAACTTCCATTAGTTTATATTCATTATTTCCATTTTTGATGGTGCATCTGATGTACATGGTAAGATTGGCCATTCTATCGTTGTAGGACTCTTCAGAATCTTAGAACTATTTCCCGTAGTGCAGTTGTGGGTACTTGAAGTTAAGGTTGCTAAACTCAATGAATATTAAGTGTATGTAAATTGTGTCGCTCATCTAAAACGTACCAGTTTATTAACTGGCAAAACTGCAAGTAGTGCACAAATATTCTTTGACTGATATGTGTTGCTTTTAGTTGAATACTGTGTTGGCAACTGCCAGGTTTTCATTTTACTTTTGAAGTTCGCAGGAACTCCAGTTTAGAAGAAGTACTTCACTCTTCAAAATGTATTTCTCTATAGATACATTGAACACATAAATTGTACTAGTTATGTTGCAGTTATTTTTTAGAGACAGCAAGCCTATTTTGGGTGTTTCAGAGAAGGGAGGGTTGGGGGAAATGGTGGTTTTTAAGAAGGGAAAGATACAGTACTTAAAAAAAAGTTGGCATATAAAACTCTGCATGTGATATCTAGTACTGGTTAAATCTCAATTTTTGCATGTTAGGTATAGAACTCAGCTTTCTTTTTTCTTTTTTTCTTTTCTTTTTTCTATGAGATAAATGGCTTGTTTTAGTTCCCCCCCTGGTTTGCTTATATTGCAGACAACTGTGTGGGTGGTCTCTCTGTCCGTCTGAAAAAGATGTATGCAGAAATAAAGTCTGTGGCAAATGAACTTCTTTATTGGATTGCAGCAAGTGTGTCATTAGGGAGCTGTTAGTGTGAAAGATGATTGCCCTGCAGACATTCACAGACTGCTTTGGAGTAGGGAGACGTTTTTGTAGAAATCTGAGACCAGTTAGTCAGGTCCAATGGCCTTTGAGTTGCCTATTGTTTCCCCTGCAAAGATCTAAAACTTTTAGGTACCACAAAAAATGGAATGGTATATGACTTCGAAAAGAAAAAGTATATTAATTTAAAATAAGTTCCTGTTAATAAATGCTTGAGTTATATTGCTGTGTGTAAAGCTCTGGGGTCCCTGATATCTATCTGTATTTAGGGAAATAGATGGTAAACCTCTCGTTCAAGCTTAGGAGGGATGCTGCTGGAGAGACTGCTTCTGAGGGAAGGCCCTAAGCTGTCACACAGGGATCCTGCTTTTGAGTGTTGCATCTCTAGCAGCCAGGCCTTCTGCCTGCTCTCCCCTCCTCACCTGACCTCAAACCCATGGCTGCGTGTATGAATGTTTCTTTTGAAAACAGCTGCTGCATAAATTATTTGACAGAATTTTGACATCAGGCATTTTATGCACCATCGTTTTCTGAAGAAAGCTTTCATTGTCATCTTTCAACAATTGCTTTATTTGTTGCTCTCTGTGGCATAACTAGAAACATGGATGATACTGATTTTAAAATCTTAACTGCCTTGTAGTGAAATTAATTGAAATCACAGCTTTTCATTTCAAGAGAGTTCTTGATGTTCTGGATGACTTTATCTGTTTGTGATGTGGAACCTGCTGATACTTTTGTTTTTTGGTCCAGAGTCCAGATTACTGCATATGCTCTTGAAGGTCCTGAGTGTTGTAGCAGTAGGAAGTCTGCAAAGTCACAACCCTGTTAATCCTGACTTGGAAGAGGGACCTTTAGGATTTTAGATGCCAAAGTGGTGAGCCTTTATGACTAGTAGGTCACAAGCTGGTTTCAGAATGCAGAAAGCAAAAGGAATATCATTCCCAATCCTAGTGGACTGGGGTCTTTTTTGCTGTTGGTTTTTTTTTTTCCACTATTTGCAATGCCGTTTCCTATGAGTGTTAAGATAAAAGTAAGTATAAGTAATTAGTTGCTTCAAAGTTAAAAATTTTGCATCTGCTAAATATAAATTTATCTGAAATTGCATTAGTAGCAAAAGTGAACTGCCACTCCAATAACAAAAGTGAAAATACACAATATTTTGCCTGGCTGCGATTTTTGGTTTCTTTTGGCCCAACGTTTCCCTCATATTTGTTTTGTTTTTAATGTTAGCTGGTGCCAATAATTGGGAAAGATAGGGTGATTTTGGTTTTTTATTCAGTGCTTATTTGATGTCAATGTTTGCAATTTTAAGATCTGAGAACTTCTTGATTTGTATATACATATAATATTTACAATGAGTTTGTGTGAATGTACTGTTTCAAAATTGCACAACATTTTGAATATGAAAGCATGTAGACACAGGCTGTTTTTTGTATTATGTATAAAATGAAAACAATGGAAATAAGTTCAGCATAGTTGGCTATAAATTTATTTTTGGCTAAAAATCTTTTAAATTTTTGTTTTTAAAGAAATTATAGGGTTTTTTTAAGCTTTAGTAGAGGATACTAAAAGCAAACACTTCAACAAACAATACATGGGTTACTGTTGTTTTGCATAGATTTTTTTTTCTGTTGCTTGTATACTGTGATAATTTTTCAGGCCCATGAGGTCTGTGGGACTAACAGTGAGACTTCGTTTTTACTGAGTTTTGCATAAGAGGATTCTTGCTTTTTGCTGATAGCTTTGTTCTCTTGCATGCGAAAACACGTCTCCCAGTTGTGGTTTGATGACACAGGATTAACCTGAAGAACTCTGTAGTCACGTTTCTGATTTTAAAAGTTACCTCAAGGTTTTAAAGTATGTTTTCAAATAAATAATTTATGATTTGTTGATAGTATTATAACAAAATGTTTGAGTCAATCCCAAAGCAAAAATCTGGGACATGTTTATGAATGGATTTGTAGCCATAAAATGTGTGAGGCTATGACAGTCATTGTAGAAATTGCTAGACGTGTTGTCTCTTAGAAGGACCTCAGAAAGTAATCATTTGATAACACAGATCTTGGTGCTGTGCCATGTGCTGTCACTGCTCTCCTGGAGCCTGGACTCCCTTATCAGTCATCTTACCATACCCCTTCTTTTCAGGGCTGTGTAACTAAAGGCACAGGAAAGGAGCTGTGCTACTTTCTGTTCCTTTTGGTACTGTTGAGTTGGCACGCTTACAAAATGGTGGATGAGAATCTAGTTTAGCTTTTGCATTGTTAATTAGCTGAGTGTAACTCTAGGGCTTCAATCTGCCTTCAGTTTTTCAGGCATTGAGCCTCTGCTGTCAGAGGTGAGCACAAGGATTACAACAGCTCTGAATCCTGCTAACTGGTAGCAGATATTAGAGCCAAGCTTGGTTTGGTTTCTGTTATTCTCTTGAATTTTTCCAAGGAGTACATTAGGGAAAGAGGACGCAGTCTCTTCTCTGAAAGGGAAACGTGCTGTTGAATTTTTATCGAAAGCCAGAGTTGATCAAAAGCTGATTTTTTTCCCCTCCCCTGGAAGCTTTTGTGGTTAAAAAAAGGTGGGGAGAGGAATAAAGGAAAAGTGTATTCATAATGTTCAAGGATGTATTTAACAGTAGCTTAGAACAGTAGTCTTACTGCTGATGTCCAAGTGTCAGAAAGATAAATGACTTGTCAGTAGAATTGCCTTATTAAGGTTTAGGGCTTGACACTCTTCAGCCATCTCAGACCCAGGAGGAAGTTAGCAAAGTTTGAGAAGAAGGATGTTCCATTGATAGTGGGCGCAGGGAATGCAGAATTCACGAGTCACAAGGACATTTGGCAGAACTCCCAAGATAAGGAAGAAACAAACGAAGCCAACTCAGCAACTGTGCTGAATCAGCTCCAAGTAGAGAAAAGGTAATTCTGGGAGGGGGAGACTGTGAGCACAGCTCGGGACCCACCGGCTCCCGAAGCCCAGGACTCGAGAGGGGAATGGCTGAGCATGGGGACTGATTGGCAGGAGAAGCGAGAGAATCATTGAACCAGCAGAAGGTAGAAGGTTAATCAAGAAGAGAGCTATGTGACCTGTAGCAAATAAACTGTGATTTCTTTGTTTGCTGAAATGTGTGAAAGGTGTAAAGTTTTGATGGTTGGGGTGCCAGCCTTTGGTGGGTTCCCACCCAGCTCCCTGCTCTGTGCAGACTGGAATAAAGAAATGGAAATGCCTCGACCCAGTGTGTAAATTGGCACTGCACATCATGCAGCGAGCCTGCATTTGGGACGTGACTGATACTGTCCAGTTCTCTGGAGTATCTTCTGTAATTAAAAATCTACTGGAATGTAATTGTCTTCATGCTAGGTAAACAGAGTATTATACTTTTAGAGTTGGGCTGGATTAGTTATATCATAATCAATGTCACTACAACATAGTGTTTTAATGTTTTCGGGATGATTTTTCATTAAACAGAGTTTTGTTTCATATCTGAATTATGCCATTAGACCTCTTTTTCTGTAATCTTTAGTCTTAACATTTGTTTTCTTTACCAGCCAACAACATTTATGCTTGTTACATTCTGTTTTCATCTTTTATGTGTTTTTTAGTCCCTCTTTTCAAACATATCTCTACAGATTAGAAAAAGAAATAAAAAATAAAGTGCTAGTGTACCTTAAATTCCTTTGCAAATGTTTCTAAAATTTACTGTGTTTTTATTGTCAAGAAGCAAGGAAAATTAACTTATTTTGTAATTTTTATATAAAAATATATTATTTTTACATTTTTCTTTATGAATGACAGATCAGTTACACAAAAACTTGTTTTTGATAACTGGATTGCTCTCAAGTATTCTATTTTTCTCTCTCCTTTTCTTTTAAGCACTTCTGAAGGTTTTATTAATCTGTTGAAGTTGTGGAGTTATAATACTGAAATCTCAGATTATTCTGACTGTCACACTCTTTTTTCTTATTATAAGTGTAATTCCAGTTAATATTATTTTTGAAGGCAATGCAATCTTTGATGCTCCTTGCAAACCAGTGGCAGCTCTGATTTGTGGAAGTCATTACTGTCAATGTGTGCAAGAAAGTGACTAGCTGCTTGCTCTCTGTGAGTTAGAAGGGACTGAAAAGGAGGTAGGATGATATCTACCAGTAACATTGCAAGCATATTTTTTCAAGGCATAAAAACTTTTTTGGAACAGAACACAACAGTGAATACTTTCATCACCTTGAAGGCATAACTTATAGCCTTCTGCTTAAAAAGAAAAAAAGCTATGTTATTTTAAGCACAGCAGATTTTCTTCATTTTTTTTTACTGTGTTAGTGTATTTGTATTTCTTTTCATTTGGGAAAAAATGACTATCAGTCCTTTGCTGAGAGAAACAAATGATTTTATAGCCAGGAAATACAGTTTTGATATTTAAAATGATGTTAGAGGGTTTTTTTTTTGTCTTCATGATGTTTCTTGTAAATAATGTTAGAGATTTTTAATAGTAGATGATGTATGATAACAGAACCTTTAAAAGAATTTGTAGCACTTGGGGAACTGTTGTCTTTTTATTGTAACATTACTGCATAAATGTTCTACAAAAACTAGGAAGGATGTTACTGCTTAGAGATCTGTAGATTCTGGCACTGGCTAAATTAGTTGCTCTTTCTATATGTCATCTACTGAAAAGTGTATTTTGTACGTGTAGAGCACTTGTTTGTTTTGGAATTTGTACTATTTGCTATGATGTACATGAACTCAGTTTTGATTAATTTAAAAACAACCCTTTTAATTTTGTTTTTGGCAGAAGAGGGCAAAGAGTTTTGGAAGATTTAAGTGGACAGGAGACTACAGAAGACAAGAAAAATGCCGAAACCAGTAAGTAGCAGGTTTATATTCATCTAAAATCTAGGAAGGGATAATCTTTATAACTGTTCTGGTTGTTTTGGCTCTGCCCTTTCTAGATTTCATAAGATTTGATCATGTACAATTGAAGTTGAGACAGTACTAACACGTGGAAAAAAAGTCAAGAAAGCTTGGTGCTGCAAATTGCATGGAGGACAATTGAAAATGGGAGCAGTAGCTGGGCCCGTTTGGCTGGCAGAAGGAATGACTTTTCAGGAATTCTTGACTTTATGATGAGCTGACTTAATTAATGTTAATGGAGGCATAATTTGAGCCTGACTCGGTATCTGTGAGAATCAGTGAAAGGGTTTGCTGCAGGATTTAGAGAAAGACAGAACATGTGTGAAGTGTCTGCACTAAGTAGTTTTACCATGGTAGAGAGTATCACATAGAAAGCAAGTTTTGAAGGGAGGAAATAAGCAGTGTTTGTGGTCTCCTGTTCTTCTCACTTCAGCTAAGATGAGGGTTCATCCACTTTCTATCCAGGGGAAAAAAAAGTCTCCACCTTCTGTTTTGATAATAATTCTGGAAGTCTTTGAGGAGATAATTATTCTGGTTGATTCTTTTTCTGTTGATGTAATATTGCTGGCTTAAGATTTCATCTGCCATGTGTGAAATGACTTTTGCATGTCTCTTCCACTTCTATCCAGTGAGCAAAGCATTCAGAAAGGGAACTGAATTGTCAGATTATTTCTGCTCAACTCAGTTGGTTTATGTAATAGTCTTCAGGCTTTCTTTGTTTACTGATGTTTCATTTAGGTAGCAGATTAGGAGCAGGGCAGGTATATTGCTAAGAATAAATGTGTCTATATGCATGTGTATACACACATGCATCCCTGTATATAGATATGTAAAAGGTTTTTGCTGTTAATCAGATATTACCTGTGTAAATCACCCTATGTTGTGTGCCACTATTTGGAACTGGTGCAACTTGATGAATAATGGGAGTATGGGAGTAAGGGCTTGAAGTCTGCTCTGAGATTTGCAGTTGGTCTGATGGCCATCCCTTGTTTCTGTAATTTCTTCTTTTCCTGCCAGTGGATTAGGGGCAGTATCTTGGCACTTTCTGCAGCTGGAAGTAGCTATCTGTGTCCTGCTCACTTGTGACACAAAGCTGCCCTATAAAGGGCGGGAAAATAAATTAGCAGCATACTGTTTTCTGACCTGTTTGAGTGCTGGCTATGAGAATTGAGTAGTGCCTTCGATAGAGCTTTTCAACTGGAAAATAGTGTTTTAAGAAAAAGGCAAAAAGTCACTGTGAGCTTGTGAGGTTTCTGAGGCCTTCAGCTCCATGCAGCTGGAGAGCCATGAAGCCACAGAGGTGGCGACCAAAAAAAAAAAACAACCTGGGTGAGGTAACTTCTTTTTAAATTCTGGGTTTAGAACCATGAAATTTAGGCGGCCAGGGTTCTCTCTATTTTAAGAACCAGAGAAAATTGAAGGAAATAAGAATTTTAGAGTTGTTCACGACAAAAACAGTATCCTTAGAACTGAGATTGCAGTGGTGCTGAAGGAGCGCACAATCCACCCTAATAATGAATATTAGCTAAGAGATCTTGGGAAAGAAGCTCACCTTGTGCCAAAGATAGTTTTTTTTCTTTTATAAGGGACTTCTTATAAAGAGTTCTCATGTCTCTTGATGATGTAGGTGCATGTGAGATCCTAGAAGGAAGCGAGGTGAAAGGAGCCATTAAAAATGAAATTAAATTGATTACATTTCTCAATGTCTTCCTCTAAACTGCAGGTTACTGTAATTGTAGTTGGTAATCAGTGAATGAAGAAGTAGCTCACTTGCGACAGGTTAAGTGGTATTACCTATAAGAAATCAAACCTCAGATTTTGTTCTGGTTGCTTCTTAAATGATAAATGGCTTTGGAGCTCTCTTCCTTCTCCCCACCCCCCTTTTTTTTCCCCCCTTCTTTCTTCTTTGGAGACTGTAAGAGCCACGGCTATGTTTAACGAATCCGACATCGTTCTTTGAAGAGCCTTGCTGTTCTGCTCAGATTTGATAGTACTGGACAGTAGGAGGTCTCTTGCTATGGATATTTACTGTAGCTCTTGGGAGTTGTCTTTATGGACAATCCACAATAACCAAATGTACTTCTAGTTCAGAAACTGTTTATGCTTTAACTCCTCATTGCTTATTTTTGACAGCTGTTGCAATAAGACAGTACTCTGTGGCTTTATTGCTGGAAATCATTTAACCTGCAAACTAATGAAATAATCATGGGTAAGAGCTAAGAAAACCCAGTTAACATAACTGGTGAGATTTTTGACAGTGTTATTTTGTCTCTTCTGTATTACTGTAACCTATTTAGGTTTTGTTTTTTCAGTCTCTGCTGTAATGATCCAACTGATAGTTTTCAGAAAAGTCTGGTAGTCTTGTAAAAATATGTGTGTTTTTGGGATGAATTTTTTTGTTGAGAAAATAAATAAGCCCCAGATCAGTTTAAATGAAATCAGTACACACTGAACTGCAGAAAAGACAATTAAATAGATTTTGGTTTCACTTTTTTTGCTTCATGTTGAAAAGTTACATAGTATTCCAGACAAAATTAAATAAATGAAGACCAGTAGAAGGTCTTGGCATATTGGAATTTCATAGCAAAAACCTTTAATTTTTCCTGGAAGTCTCAGTCTGAAATAAGTTTCATGCCACTGTGAATGATTCTTATACATGGTAGTAAAAGGTAATGGGTTTGGGATTTTCTCTCTTAGAGGCTAGTAGGTTAAATAGCTTGGGTGAAAAGTCTGTTTTGAAAGGGTAAAGGCAACTTTAGTGTATTGTCCTGAGATATTAAGGTAATATGTGTCTGAAAAATATGCATAATTGAAACATTTTCTTGTTTGATGGCTTCAGTAGAAAATCTGTTCCTTCACTTTGGCTGGGTTTGTGACAAAGTGGCTTTCCAGTTTTTCAAGCTGTTACTCAGCATCTACTCTACTTTTAAAACCAAACAGTTTGTTTTTGAAAGAGACGTATTAGTTCTACCTAGCAGAGTGAATTCTAGTTTCATTTAGCATGTTGTGATCCATCTGAATAAAACTGATGACTTCTTTGTTTAAATTACATTTTTACTGCTGTAATCAAAATTTGAGCTGTTAATAGGGCTGTTCTCAGTGTACTTAGGTCTGTTGTTGACTGTTATTTTCAGTGCTTTCTTCCTAAAAGAGTAGATAGAAAATGTTTCTCAGCTATGTGGCATTCTCACAGTTCTGCACCAAAAATAGAAACATAGAAGCTGAAATTGGACATCATGGATTACATAACTGTTAATCATTTCATAGGCTAAGAAGATTAGATTTAATTGACTGAAATATTAGTTGCATTTATAGGGTGTAGAAGGAGTTAAATTATCATCTGGTTTTGGTGGTAATTTGCAGCACTTTTGTACAAGACTGCAAGGCATGAAAGAAAGCAAGCATTACCCTGGGAAATAACAGAGATAGATGTCAAAGTTACTAAGACTAAAAAGGATTTTTTTTAAGGTTTATTCAACATTTTATGATATTGTGTATTCAGAAGGAGTAAATGACAGATTCTAGAATAATATGGTGGTTTAAAATGTTAATATTTGCAAGATCAAACTAATTTCTGTAAGGTGGTTGAATTCAAATAGTGTATAAATTTTTTTTACTATGGTGGTGTTATACAGGAATATATTTGAGTCTGTGTAATGCAGTATTTGAATTATGGCTTGAATTTATGATTTATTTCTGGAGTATAAATAGACAACTGATGTCAGCTTGGAGGACTGCTTTCTTTTGATTTATCTTTTAGTAAAATCTGTTTGACATTGCTCTGTAGCCTTCTGTTCCTAATGCTGTTTAATCCTTACCTTTTACCTTACCTTCTTCATAAAGTTTTTTCTTTCATCTCTTCCTATAGCTACTTTGATGTTGGTATGCAGAGAGTGCTGTGTATGTATGTGCAGACTGTAAAGCAGTGGGACTAATATACTGCTTCTCTTAACACAATTTAATATGCAAACTTGATATAGTAAATGGCTGAACCAGTGTGAGGAAGCTCTTTGAACAAACATTTTTTGCTGTATGCAATTTTCTTATGAATCAGACTGGTTTTAGTGGCTTTTACAAATGACTAATTTGTATTGCATTTATTAAACCAAAGCAAAACCTCGGGAAACCATTTCCATGTTATTTTAAATGGCTTTCTTTCTCAGTATTGGTGTCTACTCAGTTTTGGAGTTCCCGATGAAAGCTATTGCTAATAACTAATACCTATAATTATAACTAATAGTTATAACTAATACCATAACTAATACCTGCACATGATGGCTGAAGTACAGTAATAGAAAGTGTTAGATTATGAAGCTTACAGCCAGGTTTTGTGCATGTTCCATAAACTGTATCTCTTTGAGGAGAGGTTCAAAGGTTAACGTGGCGACAGTGTAATATACCCTTAGATTGTGGAGGTTTGAATTACGTACTACAAGAAAATATAAAAATACTTTTTCAAGTCCTTAAAGGTGAAAGAATGCAATAAAAATATAGTTGCCTTATGAAGTGCATGCTTTTAAGTGCACATCAATGTTTGTTGTTCCAGATATATTCATGGACTGTACTCTTTATTTGTTTTGATAGATTATTTGATAGATAATTTGCTGTAGAATATTTTTTATAAATGCTATTTTATGAGCTGTGGCAAATATCCTCATAACCCATTAGCAACATTTGTTATCAAAACACCAGTTGCTCCCTTTGCAAAGAATAATCGTGTAGTTCTTTAGTGTCTGTTCTTCCCTTTCCTTTGGCCATGTTTAATCATTCTGTAGCAAGTCTGGTAAAATACAGATAAACTCAGACTGCTGCTGATGCCAAGGACCTGGACAAGATCCAGAAGTGGACCAGTGTGAACCTCGTGAGGTTCAACAAGACCAAGTACAAGGTGCTGCACCTTGGTTGTGGCATCCCCTGGTGTCAGCACAGGCTGGGGGATGAACAGATTGAGAGCAGCCCTGCAGAGAAGGATTTGGGAGTGCTGGTGGATGAGAGGCTGGACATGAGCTGTCAGTGTGCCCTCACAGCCCGGAAAGCCCGTGGTGTCCTGGGCTGCATCCAAAGCAGTGTGGGCAGCAGGGCCAGGGAGGGGATTCTGCCCCTCTGCTCTGCTCTGGTGAGACCCCACCTGCAGTGCTGCATCCAGCTCTGGGGTCCCAGTACAGGAAGGACAGGTTGAAACAGGTCTAGAGGAGGATCACAAAAATGGTTCTCAGAATGGAGCATCCCTCCTATGAGGAAACACTGAGAGTTGGGTTTGTTCAGCTGGGGGAAGAAAAAGGTGTGGAGAGACTTTATTGTGACCTTTCAGTACTTAAAGGGGGCTTATAAGAAAGGTGGGGACAAACTTTTTCTCAGGGCCTGTTGCAACAGGGCAAGGGTAATGGTTTCAAACTAAAAGGATATAGATGCAAACTAGATATACGTAAGAAAATTTTTATGATGCAGGAGGTGAAACATTAACAATTGCCCAGAGAGGTGGTAGATGCCCCATCCTTGGAAATGTTCAAGGTCAGGTTGGATGGGTCTCTAGGCAACCTGATGTAGTGGAAGGTGTCCCTGCTCATTGCAGGGGGATTGAACTAGATGACTGTGGAGTTACAGAATGTACGTAGTAGGGCAACAGGCCTTCGGAGTTGGAATGACCTTCTGTCTTTGGTCTGGAAGAAGCCCTGGAACCCATGAAAAACATCCAGGTCACAAGTGATGTGGAAGAAGAGTGCATTGTGGGTTTGTGATCTGCTGGACCTGTCAGAAGTGAGAAGTATCATTTGTTACCTTAAAAGACATTGTCTACCTTGTTACCATAAAAGGTAATACCAATCACCTAACTCGGTTCCAAAGTATTCACTGTGTTGTTGAGTTAGTTCCTGTTTGTGTGATGGTATATGAAGAATTTTCAGTATGCAATAAAGCTCTCTTTCTGGACACCACCGTCCCGTGAAGTCAGTGTCTTCTTAATCGCCGCAAATGACCTTTAGAGATTCCTTCCAAGCAAGCTATTCTATGATTCTATTTAATATGCAAACTTGAGATAGTAATTGACTGAATTAGGTGAAGAAGAGAGCTGTCAGAATCTGTTACAAAGCTGTGGGATCCTGCTGAGAGTAAGTTTGAAAAGCAGGCATTGAATAGATCTTGTGGTGTGTGTAGTGGTAGCCTTCCAACACTTGCCACAGGAAACCTTTATGCATTTCTCTTGTCACCATTGCAAGAGCTCCTTCCTGTTTCCGTATTTGTGTGGTAAAGTTGGTTCAGATTTAGTGCCTCTCCTTGTAATTGTGCTTCAGATAATTTCCCCCGTCACCAATGTCACATAAGGGGAATTGCTTCAAAGTAGCTGGATACCCAATACACTTTTGCATGAGTGATAGACCATTGCTGAAGTTCCTGGACTTTCTTTCTCTGCATTTTCTCAATTCCCTGCCTTATTTATACTGTGGAAACCTCCCCTATGACTCTTATTAATGTAGTTTGCTACATTTATTTTACAGACAATGCAACTGATACTAGAGGTTTGATTTTTGTTGAGAGGGTACTGTCTGATCAAGGTTTGAATTAGATAAGTAGGCCTTTGGGGCTCTGCAGGTTTTGATAAAAGTAACTTTCTTACTTTCCATGCCCAGAAATAATTCAAGGTGTGAAACATTGTTACAAGTTTGTAGCAACCTGGTATTTGTATGCCAAAAATCTTAAGTCAGTCCAAATGCCTTCAGAAAGAAAATGAAGTGTAGTGTTAACTTTGTAAGTCTTTTCTTAAATAATTCATATCACAAAAGGTAAGATTTTAATATTGCCATCATTTAATTTGCAACTTTCTTATTAGAACTGAATTTGTAAATGTTTATTAGAAGTTGAGTGATCTGCTAATTGGAAGTTCAAAGAGAAACAGAAATGCTACAGACTTAAGCAGTTACTGTAATGTGTATAAGTGGCCAGGTACTCTTAATGTCTATTTGTACCTATTGCAGGTGTAGAGGCTGTGTGCTCTTACAGCACTCAGATTTTTTGGGGCAGTAACATCCAGAAGCAAAGAGAATTTGGAGCTGTATTAAGCTTGCCTCTGTATTACAGCTATTATTTTACTGTTTGGGTATTCTAGTTCTTGTGAAGGATAAACTCTCAGGTAGTAATTCTTGCATTTGTAGAAGGTGAAATTTATTGTAAGAATATTTATAAAGGAAGTTTCTGCTGCCTGCTGCTGCAATTTGTTGAACTTGCTATGCTTTGTAGATCTTCTGTGATGCGTCTTGTTATGGCAATGTTACTGTTATGTAACAGAGCACTTTGACATTTAATGCAATTATTTTTTGGCCTTATTCTTTTTAACTTACTTATTTGTAACTGTCCTAAAGAAGACTTCCTCTTTAAAACAGAAAAACTGCTTAAAAATTAAATTTTTGTAATTAAGGGGCAATCCCTCATGCTTAAACCTGTGCAGCTGGCAGTGAGTTAGACCTAACATTTGAAATTGGTTATTTTGTTAGAGGAATTCTGTTTTATAAGGGGTTTTTTTCTTCTCTTGAAATGGACAGACTGAGAGAATCTACAGAAAGCATCTTTTTCCCTCTTCTTGACACACACCCTCTACTTTTTTTTTTTACTATAAAACTAAACTATCTTTTACTCCAAATTCTTCAATTCTTGCTCTTTATCAGTATTTGCATACACAGTAAAGGCTAAGCCCCTTCCATCGTTCTTGTTTACAAGTCTATAACCTAGAGGTCCTCAGGGTCGTGCTACTCTTTTCTTGTATATCCCCCTCAGGCCCTAAGTTGTTTGCCTTGGACACTAAAGGGAGAAGTGATCAAGCTTCATCTGTTGCATGAGAACAAACTGCTCTGCAGTTTTCTTTTCCCCACCTTAGATCTCCCTTCTGTGTTTTGTCTTCTTTTCCAGACACTCACTTCTCAAAGTATTCCACCTGGTGGCAAAATTAGGGAAATAGTTAATGGAAATGGTTTGCACATGCATAGATCAAGTAGTGTAAGAACCTGTAATACAAGTCCTAATTTATTCCTGTTCCCTTTTTTACAGTAGAGAGAAATTAGAATATATCTGTGTGAGTCTGGGGTTTTTTTGCATTTGTAGGAAAGTATATTTGATCATCAAGACTTCATATTCCTATGTACTAAAGATAAATAAAATGTGATACCCTGGCAGTAGGAGTGGAGGACCATTCTAACACTGAGAAGACAGTGCTGGGTGTTTAATATTTTGTTTTCTTTCATGGAAATTCTCACTTCTGTATGTACCAGTTGGTACATAAGAGAAATTGGATGCACACTTACTTCCAAGTAAGGCTTCCAGTTATCTCCTGCAATATTTGACTTCTTGTTTTATGACAAATAAACCCAGTGATTGTCAGGAGTTATCTGGAAAATGGTCCTCCCTTTCAGGAGAAGGGTTCATAGAATGGTGGAGATTTTTTGGTCTTGTAGTAAGGGAGTTGAAGGGAGTTGGTACTAAGGAGAGGTAACTTCTGTAGTTTTTCTTCCATTGATGAAAACCTGCTGCTAATCTGTCCTGAGATGTACAAGCTCTAGTTCTAAATACTTTGACCACCAAACTGCTTAATTTTAGAAATGGCAAGCAGGAGACTGCTTGTCTTTTTATATTGCTAGGCATAAATACCTTAAAATGATATGTATGTGACCAAGAACCTTTTCTTTTGCATGCATTTGGGAAGCCGTCTGCAAAATAGTGCCCAGTAGCTGAATGTCCCAGTGTTCAACTGTTCAGTAGTGATGTCAGCTATCCCATTAAATGAATTTTGAACTTTGTTCTCTAGTTTAACCTTCCAACCTACTGGTAAATACTGTCCTGATTATGCTTTTATACTAAATAAAAGATGAGAATTTTTTTCAGATTCAGATTTTATGTTTTTCTTACTGCTGTGTTCTGTGTGTACACAAGACCATTAAAATTGTTGAACTTACTGTTTGTTACAGGCTAATCACAGGATATGAAACATTACACTGTTACAGTATGATTTAAATATTTCCTTATGTTCTGTAGATCAATGTCAGAGTAACCACAATGGATGCAGAGTTGGAATTTGCCATCCAGCCCAATACAACAGGCAAGCAGCTCTTTGATCAGGTAATTTATATGTCTCTCTCTATATATGAGTAAAAACACATAAGAGTATTGTGGTTATTAAGGCACATTCTGTAAAAGTTTTAGTGTTATTATGTACAGATTGTTTTTCCTTATGTTATCTAAGCTATGCTCTGAGTTAGTGTGAATTTCCTCATTAATTCTCATGGAACATATTGAATTCCAAGGCAGCTCTGTAAATATGTTACCAGTGAGGCTTCAGATAAGTTGTGTACAGAACTGCTTTGAAATTGATTGTGTTTTTTACGTCTAATAATATTATGGTTGCTACTGCAATATAGTTGTTAGAATTGCATATATTAGAAATATGTATGTAATAGTAAATTCATTAATGAAAGCTAACACAATTGTTTTCCAACAATGGATGTTGTAAGATGGTTGTTCACTTCTCAAATGTTAGAACTAAATAATGTTATATCATGCATAGCAAAGAGGTTTTAGTGGTCCTATGAAACAGTTTGGAATTTATGTTAAAAAAAAGTAAAGGCTAAAACAAAGAATAGTTGGAAATTATGACCTTAATGTGCTTATAGATTGCAGATCTATCAGAACTGCACACTCTCACTTGATAGTGTCTCTGTTGTACATCAGTCAATTGGACAAAGTGAACGATTTCTTAAGCAGGGTTCTTCTTGCACTCATGTGATGTTGGTCATCAGAATCTTGAAATAAGTTTTTGATCTGTGTTGTGGAGTGTTATAGGAAACATTAAGAATAGAATCTTGTCAACGTGTTGTGTCATTTTCTAACAAGATACCAATAAATATGTTTTATTATCTAGATCCAAGATGCATGTGTTTATTTAGGAAATGTGGAAATACCCCAAATTACTCTTCAAATATAATTTAAGTAGATCAACAGTTATGTCTAATAGTTGTTTCTGTCCATTCTACTATAGATGCTTAAAGTATGTAATGATGAGTACTAAGAGAAAGTAACACATTGAAAGAGTTCTTTAAACTTTTAATTGACCTTTTAGAGTCAATTAAATGTCTTATTATATAAATTGAAAAGAAGAGAATGTTTGTTTTAACTCTGAACTTTTTCTTTTAGATAAATGAAATCGCCTTTGCTAATTTTGTTTGAAATGACTGACTCTTAACATTTACTGCCTGGCCTTTTCTCTAACATCAGTAGCAGTCTATCTTCAGCCCCTACATAGGAATAAACTTCATGACTCTTAAAAAGACTTCTTGAAAAAAGGGGCTGTCCTGCTTTTTGTCTAACCCACATCACCATCAAATAAAAGTATGGTATTCTGTGGCATAGAAGGCTCAAGCTGTTACTTGTCTTTTGCCAACCTTTACTATCTTCTGCTGTGCACTGTTGGGTGGGGTGATGTTCTGCTGTGTAATGTCTTGTGCCCAGGTAATCAGGTTCATCCAAATCGGGGCATTTGCAAACAGGGAACAAAGATACAGTTCTGAATATGTTGTCACACTCTCTTCTTTGTTCCTCAGTTTGCTCTGCGGTGTTTGACATCTCACCAGCTCTTATCTCTGGAGGTTAAAATTGAAAAAATATTAGGTCAAGAAAAATCAACCAGAATAGTTGTGTGTGAGAAACATTTTAGCCTGATCTTAAATTCATGTGTGGGTTCCACAGGGTAACATCAAGAGCTGAATTGTATTGTGAAACCAGCTTGAAATTTTCAGACAAAAAGTTATCTTGTTTCTCTGTAGAAAGAGAATTGAATAGCACTGTTACTGAAGGGATTGGCCTTCAAGGTTTATGCAGAAGTGGTGAACATGACAAGCAGGTTAGCTATTGCTTGCAGAAAATAACCTGTCCATGAATTCAGTGGTTATCTAGTGCTCCTCTGTGTTTTTGGTGAACAACCTTTTAACCTTTTATCAGACAGTGTTCTTTTAAACTTTTAATTGGCATTTTCTGAAGCTGTTGATTTGTTTCCCATTCCATATGTGTGTTCTCATCATCTTCGTCTGCTAGCAGACAAGAATACAGCATTTGAAATCTGTGTCTTCCTCGTTTCTCTTCCGTTGTCAAACTCAGTAAACTTATTTATTGCACAAGCTTCTTCTTTTTTTTTTTTAATTACTTGCATTCCAGAAGGTGGTCTAACATACTTATCTTTGGTTCCTCTGTCTATCCTGTCAGTGGTCAGAATAAACAAGAGGGGATCTGTTCTCCTATAGTCAACCAGTTAAGCATCTATAGCTTTCCTAGGAGAGGAAGAACCCTGTGAGGGATATGTTTCCAAACTGGTGGTAATCATGAGAGGTTGTTTTGTTGTGTTAGCATTGTGCATTAGTAGCTTTGGTTCACTGTAGTTGCCGTTCAGAAAGAATGTGAGAGTTGGCTCCTTTATTTCATATTGTACTGCACTGTCCCTTCCAGATGTCTCCAAAGTTCTCTTTACAATCTTTTGGAAGGTGACTGTATGAAATCCTTGTTAGGTTGTCTTTATGTGTATGTTGTGATTTGCCCAAACATATATTGTTCAGGTTGCTTTTCTTCTCCAAGAAGTTTTTATTGCCTATTAATAGTCAAGTTGTAGGATGTGATGGTGGATAAATCTGTTTTACGGATGCGATGAACACTTGCCTGAAGCTACTTAATGGAAGTTTTGAGCCAGAATCAAGCTCCTAAGTTTTTCATTCTCTACTTACTTTTCATATCATGCTACTGCAGTGCATCAGTATGTGTCTTGTCTTGGTACAAAGTTTCAGAAAGGTTTTTTCTCTTTCCTTTGAGCTGAGAGGCACTGTAGGCAATGCTTTTTCCTTATTGGTGGATTCTGCTGGGATTACTGTTGATTTTTCAAACTTGTGTAACTCTGCATTGCTGTATCCAAGCTGTCTGTATTTAAATAATGTTCATCTCAGTTAGGGGCCATAGTTAGTGGCTTGAGAGCAAAATGTTTTGACATGAGCGTAAGCACTTGTCTCCTTATGCCTTATGGGCAGAGCTGTTGAGCATCTGCAGTCCTTTGGAGCTCAGAGAGCTGATAAGGTACAAGGGCTCAGCTTGGACAGCTGCTAAGTAAAGAGCATTCTCAGTCATCTGATAAAGCCATAAGTAGTTTGGTCAGCATTATGTAGGAGATCTGTTCCAAAAGAAACTGCAGGTCTAAAATTTCTGAGTTGGGACACCAAATTTAATGTTACTTGAGACTATACTAGTAACATACACCTGTTCTTGCCATTTCTTATGTTCTAAAGTAAATGATGTGGGAATTCTAGAGGAAATAACCCTGCTCACTAAAAACATCAATCAGATTGGATGCACAAACATTGTTCATTTTGTGCTTTGGAGCTTGAAGGTGAAAGGATAGAGGAGGAAAAAAGGTGCACAATCGAATGGTTGTTAAGTGATTATACAAATATGTAAGGCAGCAGAAGTGAGTTTGCATAGTTATGACATTTTCTAATTTTCAAAATCTTAATTTTGCAACCCGATAGTACTACTTTAAAATGGAGGAGGATCTATGTGTAAAATTCTATTTACTTCACATGCATCTGAATGCTTCCATAAAACAGCCTTCAGTAAAGCAGCTTGACACCACGGTCCAACCTGAGGACATATGTAAGTACTACCATACGTGATCTTTGGAGCCAGAGTTTACAGTCATTTAATAATCTTTGCTGGACCTTTCTGATTAATTGCTTGTTAAATCCACTTGTGCTTTTGCTGTGCAAAAGACTTGTAAAATAGTTCCACAGTTTCATTATACTCTGTAGTAAAAGTGCTTCTTTTGTTTGATTGAGCCTGCTATGTCATGATTTCTGTTGATTCTCTTAATTCTTACATTATGAGAAATAATAATAATCATTCCCTATTTTCCTTCTACGTGTCATGCAAGTTTTATAGACCTCGATTTTATCTTTCCCTATTTCTGTCAGTAGCCCTAGTTCTTGCCTTAGCTATGCAGAAAATGTTCCAAGTCACTGATCATTCTTTTCAACATTTCTGAAACATTTCCAGTGCTGCAGCATCCTTTTTTATAAGTGATGTGACCAGTCCTTATGTAGAATTAGAGATTTGTGAATACCATAGATGTGATTAGTAATGTAAAGCTTTCTTGCCTTCTTGCTTTACAACTAGAACTTTGTTCACATAATTTAAATTGTTGTTTGTTATGTAGTATTTTGCTTTTATTAAATATGATCTTTTATTGAGGTTCATCTTTTACTGTTATTCACACATCTTTATGTAGGTTTTTTACAGCAGATTTTGTCACATCAGTTTCATCTATTTTTTGAAGTCCTGGGGGACTTCCCTAGTGATTACACTACAGTTCTATTATGGAAACAGCTGGGGTTTTTTGTCTGTCTTTTTTAGTAGTGTATCCATAAAACAACCTTCCCTCTATTCAAGGACAGTTTTGCTTCTTTAGTAGCTTTTGGTGATAGACCTGATTAGATATCTTACAGGAAAACCATGTATGTTTAATAAGGTGTAGATCATCCTTACCCCTTCTATCATTAACTCTTAGAAGATGGCAGAAATATTTGAAGGAGGCAGTTCATCCTCATGCTTGTCCACAAACATTACTCTTTATTATTGTTTCACCAGTTGTCTTCTGTTGAAGTGTACTCAGTTCTCCATAGGTCTGCAGATCACTTCCCAGCTGTGCTTTAGAGCCTCAGGGTCCTGTTACTGCCTTCTGTTCCTCAGGTGCTGATGCTCAGTGAGCTGCTCTCCACTTGGTACATTGGAGCCTTTGAGTTTATTCAGAATTCTGGCATTTCCTGGACCTGATGTTTTGCTACTGTTTTATCTTTTTTTTTGTACTTGTAAGACTTGATTACATTTCAGTTTGAAATTGTTTATGTAGCTTTATTAAGCTACACAATAGAAGTTTTAAAAAGGCATTGAAGTGTTACTGATGATTATGGCTCATTTATCTTTAGGTAGTGAAAACTGTTGGACTTCGTGAAGTCTGGTTTTTTGGGCTGCAGTATGTGGACAGCAAAGGCTACTCAACTTGGCTGAAGCTAAATAAAAAGGTAACAATTCCCTCATATTTAGCCAAGTGTACGGTTTGAGTATACTTTATAAGGTTTGCTGATTTAATCTTTTAAGTGAGGTATAGCTGGCTTCAAATTTAGTTGAAAAATAACTTTTCATTTGCTATAAGTGACAAAATACAGTGTTAAGTTAGTTATAAAAGAATATGCAAAGCTGCATCAATATTTAATTTGAGGAGACAGTTTCCAGTACTGTGGAATGCATGCATGCATGCATTAGGAAAACTTTAATTCATATGATTGTCCCATTTTCATGTAGCAAAACATAATAGAATAAATGTTTTACAGTTTGGGCGTGTGTACAGGCAGTATTTGAGCTTCAGGAATTTGTATGCATACAGCTATAGATCTTTAAACAAGGCAAAATAATAGACTTCTAAACTTAGATATCTAATAGGTAGGTTGTAGGATAATATTTTTTTTCCAAGTGGCATTGAGTACCTCCCAGCTACTGGGAACTGGGCCATTTTACTTGAAATTGTATTTTTGAATTTGATTGGTCACTTCGTATTTTAGTATTGACTGTCAGATTATTTGTTAATGTCGCTGTTTAGAATGGAGATACTTGTTTTTTAGTTCAACCCAATCAAGTATGCCTTTTTTGTCTTCAATATTAGAAGGCAAATTGGGAGGGTTTTAGGAGCAAGTCCCACTGTCTGCGCTTATGTAATCTTTGTTTCTCCTCTGTGGTAAATCCAGTGAGTTAAGCCTCCTAACCACCAAAGCTGTCTCCTAGAATTTGATATGTGTCCTGTTTCATGCACAGTAAACATTGTAGTGCTACAGATACTTTGTTAAATGTAATGGCTTGCCTCAAGTGGTTGGAGACTATGGGATTTATGGCATAAGTTGTAAAAAGTACAGAAGACATTGCTCTACGAAAACCTTTAGCAATTTAAGTTGCTGGTGCAGTTCAGAAGCAGCCAAGGGTGTGCTAACTTTTTAAACTTTGACTAAGACAGTTATTTATCTTTTCTTTAAAAAAACTTGTAGCATTTAATACTGAAATGCATCAAATTAACTGGCTCACACTTTTAAATTACTATTTACGTATTTTCAGTAAATACAGATAAAATCTGGTAAAGAATAGATGTGCAAGTAAGATTTTATTATGGTGAGCACAACTAATTTTTCACTGGTGAGATTTACGTGAAATGCTGGATCTGTAAATAATGCATGACAATAATGAAAAGCGAACAAAACTTTTAAAAATGACATCTCAAATATTGAACATATATGTACTTATACTGTCTTAGGTGTTTAAAAGGTTGTATTTATTATACTCACGGTTCTTGAGACTTCCTACAAGTCGAGCAAACAGATACATCATTTCATGCATAGCAAAGAGGTTTTAGTGGGACTAGTAGTGCACATAAAATTAAATGTGTAATGAAGTGCTTGAATTGGGATGTACAAGAATTATTTTACTTTGAATGTACATTTTAACAATTACTATTTTATGTTAAAATTAATTTAATTTTGAATGTTTTTGCTTTGGTCATAAATGGTGCTGCAAGCTGAGCACAAATGAAATGGAATTCTACATAAAAATGAGGTTTTGTTGAAATCTGAAGTAGAGTAAGTCTTAAGACCACGTCTGATCTCTGCAGAAATCACATTTTTAAAGTTCATCCATTGTAGAAAAATAATGCGATTAAAGAAATTGAGGTTTTTACACAGGAACAAAGCACATCTATTTATTTCAATAGTTGAAGGACTTCTAAAAGAGTCCAACTTTACACTCACATTGAAGAAAGGTGCTGGAGTTCTTTGTAAAGAACCATTGTTAGACCCTAATTTATTAATTCCTGCAAATCATCCTAGAATATAGTTTTGATTTTTTTAATGTCTGTTACAACTTCGTAGTTTCCAGATCTTTATTGTGATAAATACAAATTCCCACAAGCCTACAAAAAAAATCTCTTGATCAGCCTTTAAGTAGTATTTCAAAATTGTCTGGTTTATTCAAATTGATGTACTTGTTTGTGCCATGTGAATCTTTCAATGAGTTCCACAGTGGGCATGTCAGGAAGCTCTGGGTTTCAGTGTAGAGGAGCTAAAAAGTTAAATACTATTTAATCACATATCATGTACCTTTTAGTGCTCTTTTTATTTTTCTTTTTATTCCTCTCCCTCAGGTAACACAGCAGGACGTAAGGAAAGAAAATCCTTTGCAGTTTAAGTTTAGGGCCAAGTTTTTTCCAGAGGATGTATCTGAAGAATTAATTCAGGAAATAACTCAGAGACTTTTCTTCCTGCAAGTCAAAGAGTCGATCTTAAATGATGAAATATATTGCCCACCAGAAACTGCAGTTCTTCTGGCTTCTTATGCTGTCCAGTCCAAGTATGGAGATTACAGTAAGGAGATCCATAAACTGGGCTACCTGGCCAATGACAGGCTTCTCCCCCAGCGGTGAGTGAGATGGGTTTTGCACCAACTGCTGCATGGAAACTTAACTATAGCACATTTTTAATAAATAAACTATTAAGCGATAACATGCATTTAGTGGTGGCTTTCTTAGAGTTCCTCTTTTTGCTAGTAAAATTTAGAGATCCTAGTTTAGACCTTAAATAACAAAGCAGCGTCACAGCCACAGGTTTCTTGAGACATATTTCCTGACCTGTCCACAAACACCTGCACAGATTTAATTGAACACATTTCTAGAGTACTCCAAATTCATGTAATGTTACTGGAGACCTGCTTCTCCTAAATTAAAATCAAAATGCTCCAATATAGCAGTAACTAAAATTCATTTGATGCTCTCTCCTTTTCTTTGGTTTCCATGTTTTTGTACACTTAAATGATAATAATTTCCTGAAAGTAAAAGTGTACTGCAAATAAAATGTATTGCAGGAAAGTGCTAGCCTGAACAGGAAATTTAGAAACTAAATTGTTGCGATTGCTGTTGAGAATAAGCTCTTTTGTATCAGTCACTCATCTAGCTGGTTAGGGAAAGTGAGCACCAAGATTATTGTTCTGTTTCTTTACACAACTGAAATGATGCTCGTGGTGTGTTTGGCATGAAGAGAAGCATTGCAACACAAATGTACAGAGTTAGACAATTTTGTTAGTGTAGATGAATACCTAGTGCTGTATTGGGACAAACGTGTACTAACTAAATATGTAACATTAGTACATTGTCAAAGAAATGAGAGCTGTGGTGTATTTTGAGTTTTCTTTAAGTCAAATGCTTTGTCTCTTTGGTTTGAAAACTAAAAGTGGAAGCTCACTTCTTAGTATAACTACACTTGAGAATTTCCTAGCAAGCAGAAAGGCATTTCAAAGATCGTGAGGAAGTATTGAAAGAAATACTTCTGGAAACATCTCTGATTTTTAAAAATCCTGGTGAAACGCTTGAGTTTGGCTTTTGCTTCCAGCAAAGTCACTCTAGGACATTGTAACAGTGAAGTTTATACTTTTTGTATAGGCTTCCTAGAAAAATACCCTTTGTTAGTAAGTCAGGGAGATGTAGAACCAGTAAAACTGTCATTACAGAATATGTTCACAAATCTTGGTTTTTGCTCAATTACAGTGACAGTCTGTGAACACTGAAATGCTTGGGTACAATACAGATTCATATACTTAAGGTGTTCTTTTTCAGTAGACAAATGCTCAGATGATTTTTTATTTGTCCTTTAAAACAGTTTGTCCAGAAATGCCTGAAATGCTGGGTGCGTGGAATAAAAGCATAATAAAGCTATCATGTGCATTTGATTTCGTGTTGCTGTACTACATTGAAAGTTCTAGTAGGCCAAAATATAATTCCATCATTGCAGACTCTTGCAGATTAAACATCAAATAGCTTTCTGAAGCTGCTTCCCTGTTGATTTTATTTATAAAGGAAAAATAAACAAAAAAACCACACACAACCCCCCCCCCAACAATATTGTCTGCTAACTTGTTGTAATGTCTTACTTTTTCGTTCAAGTGACAACAGAATGAAAATTTGAATGTGTCTTTGCATACCTAGAGATTAATTTGCAGTATTGTTGCCAGAGGATTCTATAGGTGTGCGTTTTCAGCTGTCGCAAACATTGTATTTTATGACTTAGTTGAAAGTTGAGGTATGCGATGTTATGACTTGTATTACAAAGAATATAGAATAGCAGGAAAAAAGAAGTGACTTTCACACTATTTTAGAAGGGAATTTGTTGAGTTTTCAGTACAGAGTTTCTGTACTGAAAATACAAGCAGTGTATAGGAAGTCATCTTTCAGTTTATTCAATTAAAGCATATGTTGTGCTGTGCAACAAAAGAGGTTCAATTTGTTGTCAGTGTCATTTAATAGCAACAATTTCTATTCACAGCGTGTTAGAACAGCACAAACTGACAAAAGAACAGTGGGAAGAAAGAATACAGAATTGGCATGAAGAGCACAGGGGAATGTTAAGGTAATTATGTAAAAAATGTTTACATTTTCATTATTAGTAGGATGTATTTTGGAAGACATTTGTTTAGAAAATGGCTTTCTTTTATTCTGACCAGGGTAGGTAGTTATGAAAGACTTCCCTGAGAGCTGAGTTTCCAATTAGGTTGTTGGTATACCTACACGATATCTGGTAAGGCTGTCAACTGCCTTTGTCAACAGTTGCCTGCCTCTAAAATACATTTAGTGTTTCCTTAGCTCATGGGGCAGAAAGACAAAGTGTAGTGATTGAACTCTACTTGGATATTAGGGTGTAGAGCTCTTAAAAATGTCTGAGTCAAATTCTTTCAAAGAGAGATTTAATTCATAACTAAATTTTATCCCAACTGTTTATTCTGCAGTTCCCTTATTCTTACAGTGTACTTATGATTTGTTGCCTAAACTGTAACAATTTTTCTTCTTCATCAGGGAAGATTCTATGATGGAATACCTGAAGATAGCACAAGACTTGGAAATGTATGGAGTCAACTATTTTGAAATAAAGAATAAAAAAGGAACTGAATTGTGGCTAGGAGTTGATGCTTTGGGTCTGAATATTTATGAGCACGATGATAAGTAAGTGGGTAATACTCATTTTGCACTTCTGTCCTGGGAGGTACTGTCTGAGATTGTACAACCCCCACCTTACCGTGTGTTCAGTAAGATAGAGCAGAACAAGTTCTCCTTCTAATCTATGTAAGAGATAGAAAAAGGGAGAGAGATGTTAACTGCCAGAATGTTTGAATTTTAGATATTAGGAATGCAAAAGAAGGGAAAGGAAGAGCAGTTCTGTGGAAGTTTAAATGTATGTTGCTTCATATGGATACTACTACAGCTAGACCATCTTCATATGGTTTCTTCCTATACCTTTCACTCAAGACATTCCCTTCAGTCAGGATGAAAAGAACATTTTAAAGCTGAGCAACATATTTAATGAGAAACATTTGTAAGAGCCACAACAAGGATTACAGATGTTGGAGCATGAAGAACTTTGATATTTAAAAGTGAAACCTTTTAGACACCAAAGAAAATAGATCAGTCTTGTGTCCTGATAAAGAGATCAAATAATCTGTTCTACTTGAAGAGGAAAAAGCTGAAATGTAGGAAATATGAAGAATTTGGAAATAGAACAACATAGTTACTCTTTTCTTTCTTTACAAGCACTTGTTAGTAGTATCTGATGTCAACAGACCGTTCACAGGGATTTGAAGTTAAACATGATAAACTCCAGATGGGAGCAGTCAACTTTAGATGTATATACTCTGTAACAAAATTCTGTAAGCCTTAAGTGCCATTAGATGGCAATATAACTCCAGAAAGAAGTAAGTATTCAAAATGTTCGGATCAGATTGAGCTATGAGGCAATTTTTGGTATTTCCTAGTTCCTGATAGTTAGCAATCAAATATTTAGATACTTTCTGATATTTGTAATTAAGATAATATGAATTGAAAAAACTTTCTGTGCTGACAGAGAAAAATATTTACTGTTATGCAGTTGATGCATAACATTGTAACAATTTAATTTATTTTGCTTAAGATGCAAGGGAAATAAATTTAACTTGATTTCTGAAAATGTTAGAACACATCTGAAATTTGAGCTAAACAGAAGTCTAACATGGCTGAAAATTACTTTAATTTCAGTATTTGAAATGTCAATTTCTCAAATTCAAATAGTTACTCTTTTCACTGAAAATAAAATTACCAATACCATATAAATAAGGAGTATATGATCATGATGTTTATCATCTAGGTAATAGCAGTAGAGTAAGTTACAATTCAAAATTCCTTTTGTTACAATGCCTTGTAATTTATTAAAATGTAATTCATTTTATGGAACATTTGTAAAAAGAAAAATCTACCAAAATATGCTTGAACTGTTGTTAATGTTTGCATTAAAACAATGTTGCAGATGTAATATTCTAAATGTAGCTAAGTGTAGCAGTGAAAATGGTACAGACATAAGCCTTATTGAATACATATATATATACATATATATATGTATAAAGTGCACATCCTTGCTGCTTCTAATGAGACCTTTTTCTCTTTGAAGGCTGACACCCAAGATTGGTTTTCCTTGGAGCGAAATAAGAAACATCTCTTTTAATGACAAAAAATTTGTCATAAAGCCAATTGACAAAAAGGCCCCTGTAAGTAGTGTGTAGAATAATATCACTTGCTCTATGAAGAGATTTCAGTCTACAGGGACTTGCTCTGGCATTAAGGCATGAATAAATATTGGTGACATTTATTACTTTTCTTGTGATTACTGACTATCAGTAAAATGTTAATTTTGAAATATGGTATGTTTATTTTCTCTCGTCATTCTGTTTGATATCCTGAATTGTAGGGGTTTTTTTTAAGTCAACTAATACTTTGTGATGTTTTGAAAACACAGCCTAAGATGCTAAATTCTCTGCCTCTTCCCTCTCCTGTTTTTCTTTTTTTTTTTTCTTCTTTTTAATTGCAACAGCACATTGCATGAGACTTTCTAGGGCAAATGTCAGAATAGAGAAGTCTTACTTTTTCAGAATTTTAAATAAACAATTTTATGTAAACCAGCTAATTTCTGGAGTAATCCAGGTGCAATTTTGAATTTCTTTTACAGGTTTCTGACAGTAGCTAGATTTATAGATCATGGTATTCGCATGCTCAAAATGTCAAAATATGTCTAAGTTTTCATTTAACCAATGCAAGAATGCACTAGTGCTTTGAATCTTGATAAGTGTGGTTTTTTTAGGTTAATGGATATACTGGAATTCTTTTTTTCCTAGGATTTTGTTTTTTATGCACCCCGTCTGAGAATTAACAAGCGAATTTTGGCACTGTGTATGGGAAATCATGAATTGTACATGAGGCGAAGGAAACCTGATACAATTGAAGTGCAACAGATGAAGGCCCAAGCTAGAGAAGAGAAACATCAGAAACAATTGGAAAGGTAATTAACAAACTTCAATGAAACAGAAAAAAATTCTACCTTTTTAAGTAGTCATAGAATATCGTATATCTTAGAATTCTGGAAAAGAGAGAGCTGCTTTTCTTTCTGCACTGTTTAAGCAGGTTTGTGAATTGGCATGGCTCACCTGTCTTAATACAAAAACTTATCTCTTTTGAGCTGTGAGCACAGTAATAGTGGCTGTACTGTTGTTCCCTGTTATGTATTTTGTGAAAGTTTTACCTCTCTGTTGCTTCATTCTTAGGGAATTTTATACTCTACATGTGAACCCTTAAAGCAAGTTCAGTGAAGAATGTCCTGGCTTACCTTTTGTGTATTTAAAATATACTGTTGTCATTTCTAGTCCAGATGAAATATCATGCCTAAAATGCAGATATAATTGTGGATTTACCTGGTTGAACCATAACCAAGGCTGATTATCAGTTCTGTTCATAAACAGTTTTTCTCTACAGTATTTCGAAACAGAAACTGAATTAGAAGCATTTAAAATTGTGCTTCCCTGCTGAGTAAACTGAAAAATGAGCAACCAGCATCCAAAGAGTAGCATTTAATATGTTGGAGGGTAAAAAAACCTTTCTACTGTTTTTTTCAGGGCACAATTAGAAAATGAGAAGAAGAAAAGGGAGATAGCAGAAAAGGAAAAGGAAAGAATAGAGCGTGAAAAGGAGGAATTAATGGAACGCTTAAGACAAATTGAGGAGCAAACAATGAAAGCTCAGAAAGGTGAGGTCATAGATTTCTTAAATCTGGTGACAGTGTTTAGTTTAGTTGGGTAGTTCAGTTCCACGATTCTCTTTGTATATCGGTGTGTTTTGTTACTTTGTGGGGGGGGTTAAGTTTATTTTACTAATAGTGGCAAGAATTTAGTGGTGTTTTATTTGATATGAGAGACATTCTTTTTCAGTGTTTAAATGATGGTATGCATGCGTATGTCTGCAGCTTTTAAATATAAAACCAATTTCTGATATAGCAAAAGTTTTGATCTAGTATAGAGAAAATTAAGTCATACACAGTTCAACTCAGAATTATGAAATGCTTGAAGTGCTGAAAGCCTGGGGTTGGAGGGAGCAGGGAAATTAGAAGGGAAGAGTCAAAGTACTTTCCCTAGGATTTTGTTGAATTTAGCTTTTAGTTTGGAAATTCCTTGTTACTTACGCCTTTCCCATTCCCTTGTAAGGTTTGAGAAATTGAAAATTGAAGTCTTGTCAGACATTAGTGACAAAACATGTAGTTTCACCAATCACAATTCTCTGTGTTTAATCACCCTGTTAATCACCCTGTTAATGACATGCCTCTATGACTTCCCAGTCCCCTCTCTCCATGTTTTTTTTTCTACTTCAAGTTTGGTTCACATTCATAAATGTTTTGTTGCTCATCTCTTTTCCTAACTCTTGGCTTCAAGCATGATAGAGAGAATCACTGATTAAATCTATGCAAATAAATTGCATATGCCTGACACTCCTCTCCAGCTCTACCCCTGCATTTTTCAGTCTTTCAATGCAGAACAGGTTAGACGCATCCAGACGGGTAACACATTAACTGTGCCTTGGAATTGTTTAGGGAGAGCTATCTGGCCCAGGACAAAACAGTGTCAGGGTGATTCTGGAGGTTTGACAATACACATTTTCTCATAACTTTGTGGGCAATATAGCCTAATTCCTGATGCAGTATGTAATGTTCAAGTGTTGCTGGTCTTTTTAGCCTTCTATTCACACATGGAAAAGTGTTTATATAAATGGTATCTGTGTTAGTTTCATCTTCATGGAAAGATTTGTTTGAGTAGTCGTTTTAAATAGTTTTGTGTTCCATTTAATTTCTAGGTACTGCATTTGTAGAACCCCCACATACTTGTGATGCTATTCATTTAATTTTATAACTGAAGTAGTAGTAGGCCTGGGAAAACAACTGAAGAATAATGAACATGAGACCTACTTAAAATTAGAAGTGCAAAAATGAAGCATGTGGCAGCATACTTGGGGAGGTGCTTTTACAGTATTAAAGGTTATGGTGAAGGTAAATGGATTGTTGGAAAAAATGAGTAATTGTTTAGGTCTTCTGGTGAAGGAGTCTATGACAGCTGTGCCTAGCCAAGAACATAGTGGAAATTTTATCATTAGAACAAGCCAAGAGCTTTACAAAAAGTCTTTTTTCATAGTCACTTAATTTTTCTCATCAGAGGAGGGGTATATTTTGTCTGTGTAAACCTTACCTTGCAGTACTGGTAGATTATTACTTCTTTCTATTTCACTAAGGGTTCTGCCCTTTAGATTTCAATATTTTGCTATGCAGGCAGCTAGATAGCTATTATCTCTCCCTTGACTTAAAATTGTCCTCCTCTAATGTACCGAGAATTTTTCTGACCCTTCCAGTTGGTCTTAGGTAATTTTGCTGGAGGCACGTGCCTAAATGGGTTTAAGGAATCTGTCAGGCATTTCAATAAAGAAGAAGAGTTTTTTTGCTTTCTTTAAGAGAGTGATTTAACGTACATAAAATTTCCTCATAGTAGAAGCATGTGCATGTGTATGTACATGTATTTGGGTGTTTGGTTTTATCAGTGAGGTGACAGTTTCCTGAAACACTGGGCTGTCAAAACTGTCAGGTGAGATGAAGTATATCCAAACAATGTCTTAAAGTGGAGGGAAAATTAGACATGGAACTGAGCTCTGGGTAATGTGCTCAACAGCTTCTCTTAGCTTTAGGTGGTCTGGTAAATCTTGGTTAGTGTTCTAGGTTACTTTGTTTTAGGCATATTACAGCTGGTATCTGTGATACATATGAGGAAGAGCTAGGTAGTGATACCTTGTCTGCAAACTTTCCTCTTGGCAGAGCTAGAGGAGCAGACTCGAAGAGCTCTAGAACTGGATCAAGAACGGAAGCGTGCAAAAGAGGAAGCAGAACGCCTGGAAAAAGAGCGTCGAGCAGCTGAAGTAGCCAAAGCCGCTCTAGCCAAGCAGGCAGCTGATCAAATGAAGAACCAGGAGCACCTAGTAAGAAAATGCATTTCTTTTCCTCAAAATAGGGTTAAAATTGAAAAAGATAGTTGAAAATTTAGCCTTTACTCTTATGTCAAATGAAGAAGTACATTGAAATACAAAAGTGCATGAGATGCTGTTACAGATTGTTGTGGGAACTGTTTTAGAAAACTGCATTAGACTTGCCACCACTTTGCAAGACAAAAAATAAAACTCTGGATCTGTATGATATTAAAAGAAGACCACCACCTTCCAGACTGACAACATGCATTACATTCTCTTTCTAATAGTGTCAGGCTTACCCAGCTGAGAACAAGAGTAGCTTCCTTCTGCAGTCCACTGGGAAGCCTGTTGTCTAAGGCAGGTCTGTTCTGAAGCTTGATGTTGGTGGTGGGGAGTTGGTGACCCTGTGATTTTTTGGGGTATTTTTGTTGCTTTTCCTCTCCTGTTTCCAGTATTTGCAGTGTCTTCTCACATTCTATGTGAGACTACTTCTAATTCAAAGATTTGGGCATAAGAAAGGCATGAAAATAGTTGAAGAAATGATTTCTCAACTATAAATTGGCTTTTGATCTTCTGTAAACTTAGCACACAATTCTGATGGCAATATTTAGCTTAACAGTACTGAGATTATGATCCATGATCATAATCTTAATGGTGGGACCATTAAAGTTGTATTAGACTGAAACAGCCTGAAATGCTAGTTTGTAACTACAGCTTGCTGTTACCCAGCAAGCTTTGAAAGTGCAGAAGATAAGTATTTTTTTCTGGACTAATTTCCATTAGGCAAGAGTACTCTGATTCATTCCCTCTGTGATGTATGCTTCAAATTTCTATTTTTCACAGAGAAATGATGGACGGCAACTAACTCTTTTCATACTGGATCATAGCAAAGGCTCTGCTTTCTTCCACTGCAAAGCCAGGATGATACCAAATTAAAACTTCTGCTTTGTTCTTTTGTTTGTTTCAGGCAGCAGAAATTGCTGAATTCACAGCCAAGATTGCACTTCTAGAGGAGGCCAAGAAAAAGAAAGAAGAAGAAGCTTCAGAATGGCAGCACAAAGTAATGAGCCCATGCTGTGTGAAGTCAGAGCTTCAAAGAAACTAAGGGAAATGAGTGCAGAAATCTCACTGGAAGTCCATGGGGTCAAATCTCTCTCTTTCCCATGGGCTTCAGAAAAGTCTTTCTTAAAGGTTTTTGTCCTCCAGTCTACTGAAGCCAGCCTATGCTTCTGTTTAACTCATTTCTTGATATTACATAGTCATGAAGGGGGGGAAGTTCTCATCACAAAGATATGGTCAAAGATTAGAAATGGCTTCCTTTTGTATGATGATGAAATAGATTGGAGCTTTGTGTTAGAGAAGAAAACACCTCAGGAGGGAGGTGTATATAATCATGAGTTGTGGTGGAAAGATGAACCAAAACAGTTAACAAAGGTATATGAGATGCAACTGGGCAGAAATTTAAAGCAAAATAGTATTTCTTCATGAAATCTATAATTTGCTATGGAATGTGAATAGTTACTGTGTGCATGGGTTCCAGTAGGGTTTGAACAAATTTTCGTAAGTTCTGGTTAAGTATGAAATTTGAAGACATTGCCTTTGATCTAGGAAATCCCTGAGCCTTAAATTTCAGGAGGCTAGGGAAGTTGGAAAACGATCAGTGTGATTGCCCTATTCTTTCACTCTTCTCTTGTCTACTGCTGGAAGTAGCTGGACTCTGGTACAGCTTACTTTGAGCCATATCTGGTTTTTACTGTGTCTCTATTTGACAATTTTCAGTGTGTAAGCTAGTCATGTCAGTTATAAAGGATAGTTTCATGTGTCTGAGAACATCTCAAATGTTTATTTTTATGACTCTTGATAAATCATTTAAAAAGATGCTAAGTACTGTTTTACTGTATTTAGGCTTTTGCAGCCCAAGAGGACTTGGAAAAGACCAAAGAAGAACTGAAATCTGTGATGTCTGCTCCTCCTCCACCTCCACCCCCACCAGTTATTCCTCCAACAGAGAATGAACATGATGAACATGATGAGAACAATGCTGAAGCCAGTGCAGAACTGTCTTCTGATGGTGTCATGAATCACAGGAGTGAGGAAGAACGGGTAACAGAAACACAGAAAAATGAACGTGTTAAGAAACAGCTCCAGGTAATGAAGATTCATAATTGTATCAACACAATTCAGGCTTTCAGTTTTCATTCTTTTGTCAAAAATTTCACTGACATTATGGTCTGCCAAGGAAACAGCTTTTCTATCATTTATTAGGTTTATTACTAATTTACCGACCAATATCATTCATAGTGTTCTAGAAGTGGAATATATATGAAAGATTGGATCTAAGATTGTGCTTTACAGCCTAAAAGTGTAAGTATGCTGTTGCATTGGCCAGTAAACGTTTCTAATAATTATTTAATTTCCAGAACACTGCATGCTAAAACATAATGCTTTCCTTTTTCAATACCAAAACTCATTAAGTGGTATGAACAGATGCTTGCTTAGTAGTATTTGTCTTTGTCTGCAATCACGCACAGGTGTTATAAATGCAGAAACTCAATTATGCCCGTTTTGGATTACTCTTATTTCCCTGAAACTGAGCAATTCCTACCAGGCTATGTCTAACCCCTTGAAGCATAATAATCTATATTAGTGGTAGCCCTTTTCCTGGTTACGAAATGTTTATTCAGGAAGGAAACAGAAGAAATGGAAAACTGCTACTTTGTCTGGCAGCATTATCTTAGTAGCATGTATGTGTAGTATTCTTGCATGGTCAGTCACTGTACAGATCAGGGAGATAAGTCTTTAGTTAAAGAAAAATTGAAAAATAAGATGGTTTTCTTGCTTTATCCTGCTGGTCCCTTTCTTCTTGGATTTTATGCCGTATGAGGCTTTTTCTTTTTTAATAGTTTGATTCTTACACTCATGTAAAGGAATAATCCTGTGCTCTCCTTATCTTTCCGTCTGCATTCTTTCTGATAGACCTCACAACTTGAGTTACTGAGAAGCACAACGAGCATTCCATAGGTTGGCATTCAAGAAATTCATATCCAGATTGCAGAATAGTTGTTATCGAAAGTCCAGAATCATTAAAGGATTAGTCAAAGCACTTAAATTCAAATGTTTTATTCAACAGGCTTTAAGTTCAGAGTTGGCTCAAGCCAGAGATGAAACCAAGAAAACACAAAATGATGTCCTTCATGCTGAGAATGTTAAAGCAGGCCGCGATAAGTACAAGACTCTCCGGCAAATCCGACAAGGCAATACAAAGCAGCGAATTGATGAGTTTGAAGCAATGTGAGAGCTGTTATTTTGCATATATGTTCCTCGTAAAGCTGAACCACCAACAGAGAAAAAAAGCAGGCCTTTGCAGATTTGATGGATTGCACCCCACTTTGCCAAAGCACTTAATACCAGGTTGACTACAGTGACTAGAAGACAAATTTAGGGGAAGCTGTTCAACAGTAAGGCAGTCTGTTAACCCTAGGTTTTGGTTGGGGGGAGGGTGTGGAGGTTAATAGCAGGTTTTTTCCCACTATGTTTTCAGTTTCATTGTTTGTTTGTTTGGTTTTTTTCCCCTTTGGAAACAGATGTGAAGTATATAATGACTGACAAGTGTATATGTTGCTTAAACATTAAGAAATAGAAAGAAGAATGGAACTGTACCTAAACTTGATAGGTGCTATTTCAGTATGAAGTTTGAAATTGGTTTTCAATGTAGCTACTCCATTAAGAGTCTGATATTGCTCACTTTCAGTTCTGGTTGGTTTTTTCTTGTTTTGTTTTGGGGGTTTTTGTGTTTGTTTATTTGTTTTTTCTCCCCAATGAAATTCTTTGGTGTTTCATGTCCTGTCATCATTGATGGTTTTCTTTGCCTACCTGTTCACAAAGGTCTGGATGGCAGGTAGTAGTTCCAGGAAATGTTTTTAAATGGAACACTACCTGTGGGCAGCACATGGCTGCTGATAGGCTTGAGTAAGTATTGCTTTTCCTAGCTGATTCTTTTAGGTGTGCAAAATGTTCCAATGCAGCAAAGAGGGAAAAAAGTAAACAAAGCTTAATGTGCTATTTGCTTGTAATTATTTTATTTGCAGTAGGGAGACCTGGACCTTTCTGGCAAGGGAGCATATGAAAACATCAGTCCCAGGGAGGGGACAGTATCCTACCTCACTACTATGTACATGATGACTGGTCCTTCAAACACCATGAAAAAAATTGTTTAAATTGGCTGTCACTGCACAGTGATATCATAGATTGCTAGGAGCCCTTACTCCTAGAATTTTATTTTACTTTATGATGGATTTATAGTGCTAAACACTGTGTAACTGCCTTCTGTTGAGTTTAAATTGTAAAAGCATCTGGTGTATTTTAAAGCTGTAACCTGTCACTGGTATACTATATTCTGGGAGGGGTGTAGAATGTTTGTGTCAGTCACTTGGGGTTTCAAATACAAAATAAAACTTCTCAGAATTGGAGTAAAAGTGTTTGTAGCTTCAGTTTTCAGTGAAGCTAGTATTGTATTTGTCATATCTGATGTCAGATCATTAAGTCCTTTCCCTCTTGAAAAGGAAACCTGCTTTTTTGAGAAATTCGCTTAGAAATTAAACTTCAGTAATAACTTCACAGTTAATATGGACTTCAGTTACTCCCTATGTTAGAGTAATGTGGACAGTATGTTAGTAAATGTGGACAGTGGAAGAACCTAGGTTTCTCTGGGGATGGTTCAGCTTTTTTTCTGTTTGATATTATGCACTCATAAATTTACACTTACCTATTAAAATTTGCCATTTTATTAAACATTTTTTTCGTGCACAATAGGTTTAAATTTCTTACGAACAGTCTGACTAAGTTTGTTTTTTTATTTTGCGGAGTAAAAGTTTGGCTATGTGGGGTGACATCATGAAAATTAAATAAAGATACATTAATATATTTTTGGTTTGTGGAGCTAAACATATCTGCTTGACCTTGAAGACTGATGTGCAGATGCTGTGTACATGCTTCAAAATGCTGCTTGGTGGAAGTTGGTGTTTCAACTTGCAGTGCATTTTAAGAACAGTTTTTGTTTCACAGGCTTCATACACCGAAGCTTAAGCAAATTTCTGAAGTATTTGAACAGTTTGCCATAGCAGGTGAAATACTGTGCTTCCAGTGAGTTTTCATTTTTCCCTGAAAAGTGTGCACTAACGCTGATCCATCAGTTTCAGTGTTGGGAAAAAACACCAGTAAAGATTGTTGTTCATAAATCTGCAACATGTAGAGTAGGGCTAAATGGATTAGATCCATTTTTAAAGCTGTGTGATTTTTTTTTTTTTAATCTAAACAACCAGGAACAACCATTTGTAGTACAGATTTTCACAATGAACAAAGTGATAATAGCTGCTGTCACCAGCAGCTGGGAACACTTACTGGTGCAGAAATACTAAGAATACATTTAATGATTACTTGGCGAAGTAATTTTCCACGTGCTTTTTCCTTTAGCATCATGTTTTGTGTTGTACAATTAAGCTACAATTACATCTACTATTTTGGATAACATTCATTGGTTAACAATAAAGAGATACAGTTAATTTCTCTGAGGTCCATTGTTGTTATTTAATGCTCTTTTTTTCTGACAGCTTTACTGAGCATACTCCAATAACCTCTCTTTCCAGAGCAGTGTAGAAATGGTGATCATCTTTTTGTTTCACACTCTGGTCAGAATGAAATTTAAAAAAAAAATAAAATTGTATCCCTAGAGAATGGTATTTTGCTTAAGAAATTACCACATACAGTTAGGAGGAAGCACTGGTGTTTGTCGATTCAAAACAGGATGTGAATCATCACAGCAAATTTGCTCTCTTGAGAACAGAGGGTAATTTGGCCATATAAGAGCTCTGTGAGTAACGGAAGAACTTTCAATCACTGCCTACGTATTGCTTAGCCCCAGGTTAAGTGAAATTTAGGTTAATGGGTCAATATCTTAATTATTGAGAAACTTTGATGTGTTTTCTTTTTTTTGATACTGCACCTTATAGTGTACAGTGCTGTCAAATACATGCATGGCTGTGTGTTTTAAATCATGGCAAGTTAATGGGTTTTTTCATCTCTGTAATACACTTGAGAAAGACAGGAACAGTCTCATGTAAATAGGTGTACAAATAATCTGCTAAAATGTTCTCACATAAATTAGACCTCCTCTCAGGTGGCATTCCATTCTCTCTTGTATTTGTTTGGCCTTGCACTCACTACAAGCACGTGACCCATAGGGCATGAATTGCTGTGAGGAATTAAAACTTGGTACTTGTAAAGATGCATATTTCTAGTTTTATGCTTCCCTCACTTCCTGCTGAAGCCTTAGATCTGAGGTTTCTCACTTGTTAGAGAGCTTCTGCATAGGTATGTAGCTTCACAATATTGTGCTTGAAAGGGGAGGTAAAGATTATTTTTTCAAAATATGCCCTTGAGGTAGAGAGAAAAGGATGCAAAACAGTGCCACTATTTACAGGCCAGACTATTACAATCAAACAGAATGCCTCATTGTGCAAGAAGATATTCTATCTTCTTGAGATAGTCCTGTCTACACATTAAAACCTACATTTTCTGTCACTTGTACCTGTTTGGAAAGCATTATAGTGCTTTTGCAATTTCCTTAAAATGTGTTCTCTAGGGTTTTTCAGGTTACCTGCTTTGAGCACCTCTGAGGAAAAAGGAGGTTTGTTCTATATTAAGTATTTCAAACTTCTAAAGAAAAAGTGCCACAAATATTTTTTATGCATTTTTAAAATATAGAGATGAAAATAATTAGTTAAAACCTTTTGCTTTTGAAGAAGAACTTTTATGCAAGCATTTTCCATGTCTGTTTACATATGGATAATCTAAAAAGTTGTTCTGCCCAAGACTTCAGGGTAATTTCAAGAGTCAGGGATTTTAACAAAGATGATATATCCTAGAGGGCTGAGGTAGTTGATCCTGGTGTTTGTAAACATACTTCGAGTAAAAATAGCAACATAAAATTGAAAGCTTCCTTACAAAAGAGCAAAGTTTGCTTATTAATAGAAGTAGTCTTATACACGTAATTTAATTTATCTTGGCTGGGTGATAATATTTTCCTGAAAAATGTAATAAGTGTCAATGTATCCATACAAACTGTGGCGATTTCTTTGACCCACTTGGAGCATGTTCTGCTGTTTTTTCTTGTAGGTGGAGAGTAGTTCCCTCCCAGCGGGAATCCTGTGCTGGCTGCTGAGCTGGGTGGGTGGCTGATAGTTCTGGCTGGTGGCTGTGGGCACTTGCCGGGTGCAGTATCCCATTGCTCCATTCCCGAGCAGCACAGTGCAGTGCCTTTCCTCCCCACACAATTGGTCTGCAGGCAGGGGAGTTTAGCCTGACTGCTCCTTTTCCCAGTTTGGGGACCCAGTCCAAGGGTCATCAGCAAGGGGCAACTTAGGGCTGAAGGGCTGATGTAATGGTAGAGGGCTGTAAGAGGGGAGAAAACCCCAAACGTAGATGTGCGCTAGAACCCCTTACTGGTTCATTTATCTACTTGTGTTGAGGACTCCTTTTCAGTGTAGTCCTGTGGCAGCTGTGTGACCTGTGTGATCTGTTTAGCAAATTTAGCAGCCAATTTTCTGGAACAAGTTGCACTTTTCATTTCACTGAGCTGAGTCTAGATCCATAGGCATAGGCCAGTTGCCTGATTTTGTTTTGATTCATGGAGTTTGTCACTTGTGTGCACTTTACTGGCTGAGTCAATAAACTGCTGCTTTGGAGTGCAATCACAGAAACTTTGTTTTGCTTTGCTTTGCTTTTTTTTTTCCTTCCTTCTTTCCACACAAGAGATTGCTGCCACATCAAATGCATATGTTTTGTTCAATGTGAATGAAGTGGGCTCACCAAGCCCAAAAGGCTTGATTCCCCAAGCTACCGAATTTCTTCAGAAGGATCCACAATACTTGCAGCAGTACCTCAGGAAGAGACAGATTATGCCCACAAATAGCTCATAGTTTAGGGAAAGGCAAAGTTAGCAGGAGGAAACGGAGCATTTTGGATTGAATGTATTCCATGAGGTGTTTATATTGGCTTTTGTAAATAATATGTCAAGAGTGTTTCTGTTCACAGCAGTAGGCTTTAGGCAGCAGGAGAAACGAGGGGAGATGAAAATGCACATCAAAGGAGGCGGCCTGGTTGGTGCAAATATTCCTAATGCACGTGTGCGTAAGAGTTAATGTTTCCTATGCTCTGGATAAGTGGATCAGGTGAAAAGAGATCAAGCTCAGAGGTAGGACAATTGCATTGCTTTTTCTGCTTATTTGTTTTTGGGTTTGTTTCTTTATTTGCTTTAAGTTACCTTATTTACAGAGGAGGAGTTGCCATTATCTGAAGGCTTTTAGGAAGCCTGCTGCTGAACACCAAAAGGTCTTGGAGTTCTTAAGGCCACGTGCTCCCAGCCTGGCCTCTGTGTTATAGTTACAGCTTCCTCTGCAGTGTGGTAATTTTGCCCTAGCACATTTCTGCAGTGCCAAGAGCCGTGTACCTGCAGGGTTCTGCTGCCCCACCGCTTGTTCAGCAGCACGAAACCCGTGTGTGCCCCTGTGAAACAGTAATTGCTCCTCAGCCCTGCAGCTGCCTGCACTCAGCTCCACGGGATCTTGTATCCACAGCTCCTTACAGCCTCAGCTTTCACACCTCTTATTCACCCTTGATTCCTTCATTAAACTTGATACAGTATTTAACTTCTTAATCTGTGGCTTCAATAACATTCTACTAACCTGAGCTTACAGTGAATAGTTGGCTACTATGTCAAATGCTTTCTTAAAATATATGAATGAGCCACACTTTTATTCAAATAGCACTTCTGATTAATTAATAATCTCTATGAATATGGTAATTGCAGTTGTGTTGCCAGAAAGAGATTCATTTGCACTGAGACCAAGGCTCAAAACTTTTCTGCCAAGTGCATTTCAATCTTCAGCAAAGTTGAGAAATAACATCCAGAATACAGGGATGAGTCGATCCTGCTGCTGCCTTCATTTTTGGGAACAAATTCATTTGCATCTGAGTGAGCAGATTCAGTGTCTGAGATTTGGGGAACCTTGTTCACACATCAGAAAAAATTCTAAAATTTATAAGAAATCTTCATACTGTTAATCAGCACTCCACTGTTTGTTTCCTTTCCTTGATATTGTTTCTTCAGTTTAATTCACCCTTTGATTCCTTGGATCTCTTTTCTTGTGAACAGTGTTTTGGGCATCTGTCTTGCTGATCAGTGCCAGTTGTACTTTTCCATAACATTTGGAAACACAGCTCTTGCTTCTTTTGCATTTGGGATCTTAGTGTTGTTTTCAGCAAAGCCAGTGAACTCATCATCTTCAAATTTGGAACTATTACTGCTGCTTCTCAAAATAGTCTTTGGATTAATTTTGGGTGAATGTTCTCTTATCAGACATGCACGGCATATGCCACCTTATAGCATAAAGAATTGGATTGACTAGTTAATAATCGCTGGTAGCTTTCTGGAGAAAATGACAGAAAACAAATATGTTAATGCAGAATCTGAATAACAGTGTTTATACCCATGAGGTTCAGCTTTGAGCCCAGTCCTGCTCACACACACAAGGGAGCCTGTTGGAGAGAGAGAAATTCTGTGCTTTCATGGTGCAGCTCATCTGGCTATCTGGACTAGGCAGGAGAAAGCACTGGAGCAGGATGGTTATTCCCACTCAAACAGCAGAGCTGTCAGGCACAATTGCATGGTGCTGCAGCTTTGCTTTTCTGCACAACAGGTGTCCTGGGTGCAAAAATAAAGAGGAAAAAAAAGGTGGCCATGAAATAGTTGGTATTTCCTGTGGAGTCTTATTTAAGACTTATTTATTGTTATATTCCTGTCTGGCTTGAATCTTCTCTGCAGGTCACTCTTGTAAAAGCTGAACTCCTCTGTAGCATAAGCACAGATACCTGAGATCAGGAGTCAGGTATCCGATGGCTCTTCAGCCTCTCCTGTCTGTAAACAGCAGTGGCAGGTGTGGGGGAAAAACACCTGTCTGCTCATTTTAATAGAAGGCCATGAAAATAAATTCTGGAGTTCTGCTTCTTTCTAGCAGTGGCTTCTGTGTGCTTTGGAATGGCCCTTTCATATGTGCTTCTCCCAGTTTTCTTTGAACTGATTGTTACACCTCGCTTCTCTCTGCTGCTTTACTGCTTGGTTTGGGCTTGCCTTTCTTTTGTTGCTTTCTTTTTTTTTTTTTTCTCATTGCTAATGTGTCATGCCTTTTATTTCATCTGAATAACAGATTTCAGTTTACATCATTGAGAGCTTTAATGCAATTAAAACTTTATTTCAATTTGAGAATGCAAATTAAACAGGGAAGGAAGATGTTCCATAATTACTAGTTTATAAACATTGTGAGGGGAAGTTTAAGCCTCAAGTCCTAGCAAAAAGTATGTTGCACTAGCTGACTACTTACACTCAAGGTGAAAAATGGAGGCAAACAGCTAGGTATGGCAAGGTGGACTTCTCAAACTGAATTCATGATAGAAACATACTTTGGTAAAATTCACTAGGCTTTTTATGTATTTGCATTTGCTAGATTATATCGAGAGCACTGGGGAGAAAATATTGAATCATTCTTCAGTCATATTTCCTTTAATTACTTCTGTTGTGGCTTATTCCACCAATGTAAGAATAAAAATGCTATTTTTTCCTCTCCAGCAATTTTGTAAAATTATGTTTTGCCTATGACACTGAAATTAGCTTTGCAACCTGGGGCTTAACGGATGAAACAGTTTTCTGAGGGAAAGGTATCATGATTTGGTTTGTGTTTAACTGAGCTTGATAATTTATATGTATCTATATATATGCACACATATATTAAAATATATATAGGTAGCATGGTTAAATTTTAATTTAACTGGAGATTTCTAATACAGCGTGTGGCATCAGGCCTTGTAGTAGCTGTATTAAAGTGAAATATACAAGTTGATACTTAAAGGAGCTTTGATCTTGAATAGTTTTAGAAATTAAATTTAAAACTTTGTTTAAAATATAATTTTTAAAAATATCACAGCAGGCGGAGTGAATATGGTTCTGTTTTGTTCTTCATCTCAAAATCAAATCTACTTATCTGCCTGTGAAACCCAATTGTTTCTGGGGATCTCTTAGTACCAGGAAGCATTTCACTGGTTTCAGTGGTGCCTTCCCAGCCTGCAGTTTCACTCACTGACAGAAACCTGTTTCTTCTCCCCACCCCTGTCCAGGAATTGCTGTCAGACATTTAAAACACCAGTCTTAACCGCACGCCTTATTTGCTTATGCTCAAGCCCTGGAAGTTCTTGCTGACTTTCTGTGCCAGAAAATGATCTGTCTGGGAAACAGGTTGTAGTATAAAATCTTGATGTTCCTACATGTTATGTGCTGTACCTGCACTCATAAATGTCAAAAAAAAATGCTATTGAAGGCTTTTTACTTTTGAATAGCTGTTCATTCCCCATGCTTACTAATTACAAAGACAATCTGGTCAGTTACTGTTTTTTGTTATTTGTTTTGAAGGTGTATTATGATACATTGCTACTTACAGCTGAAGTGTTTCTTTCTCTAAAACAATCAGAATGAGATGTTCACAACAAAAGAAGGTTCACATAGGAAGGTTGAATGTAAAATACTGGTTATTTTTTGCCTAGTCATAGTGTATTTAAGGAAATCATTTTCCAAAAGGAAAACAATTTTCAAGCCACTTCAACAATGATTTTTTGTAAAAATCAACATGGAAAATATAAATTTTTGAAATGTGTCTTCACTCAAGTAAGTTTTGACTCATTGTAAAGGTTTCCACCAGAAAACTTTAAACTTCAGGAGAGAAATAAATTTGAGAGAGATTCTTTATGCTGTCCTCACTTTTTTCTCCAAAAGGCTCATGCAAGGGAGCAAACGGAATAAACTGAATGCCAGAGCTTACACAGCAAGCAGCACGTGTGCTGTGCTGAAAGGAAAATATGTCTGAAATCATACTGGCTGTGATTGAATGTTCTACAAATATGTCCTATATTTGGTGTAATTGTGCACAACGCATTTTATTTCAGCCATGTTTGGGAGCAGTTTTAACAGAATCTCACCTGTGTTGCACTCGCATGTGGTTTGTGTTACCTGCAGTAGTGGATTGGTCCTTTAAAACTACTCCCTGGGTGGATTTGCAGTTAGGTTCTTTGTAATGCTAAAATTTGATACCAAAACTGAACTGCTACGTGCAAAAATTTGGCATAGAAAAGTACTTGGAGAGCTGGACCTGCTCTTCAAGCTGCAAGTCTGTGAAGATGGGTTCTGGGTGTCCCTGGGTACCTTGGCTACAAGAATCGTGTGTTTCTGAAATCACTGTGTTTCTGATGCTCCCTTGTTCTGCTGATATTTTAGAAAAAAGTTCAGTCAGAAATTAAATATGGAATAGCTACAGGGAATGAAGTATGGCTCATATGATGTTGCTGCATATTTCTATCTATTGTTTAGTATACTTTTGCTAAATCTGTTTGATCTCTCTGTCTTTCTGTGCAGGTTACAAAAGTACGATCTCTTGCAACCCTTAGGATAGGAGCAAGGTAAAGATCAGCAGAAGACCTGGGGTCTGCCAAGGCCTGCTATTGCACTTCTGTAAATCTGGACAGTGTACAGTGCTTTAAATTAGGTGCTGCCTGGTCTGTGAAGAGTTTTTGGAAGGACCAGGAAGTGCTGTTACAACATTTATTAGTGTTTGATTCTCTCATGGTCTCTAAATCTTTCCTTTGTTGTCTTTTCCCAGGAGAAAATTAGCTATTTGAAGTATTTAAGCTGTTGTTCTTTCCAGGAAAACAGGAAGTAATACTAATGTGTTAATCTTTAACTTGTAATGGGATGTGCTAGAGTAATGTGACCCTCCAAAGTACTTGGGGCATCCTGTAGGCTTTGTCCACAAGTGATGTAGTGTGGGAAGCCTGACTTAAATCCAGCCTGGGTAAAGTGAAATAACAGTAGATACTTTCCAAGTTTTATTGGTTTTCTAAACAATTTCTAATAGCTTTGATGATACCTGAACAGTGTCAGATAATTTTCTAATGTAAAAACCCCAGTTTAATATGTCTGTACATACATTCCCAGTGTAAGCACCCGTTGCTCCTTGCCTTTTGTATGCTGTCAGGATGTGCATACTGTGTGTACGTGACTGCGCTGGACTGTGCACCCTGCACAAAAGCCTGAATAAATGGGTTTTAACATTCATCCAGAGAATCACTATTCATTTGATGATCAGTGATGCTAGTGGATTTTCTTTCACTTCTCCGAGAAGTTAATTTATTCTGTGGCACCAATCCAAAGCAGAGTTTCCGGGTCAACAGCCTGTGCTATGAGCAGGTAAGCCAATGAGAGGCTTTATTTACAAAGAATGGATTACTCTTGAAGGAAAAGACAGCTGGTAGTTAAGGAAGCTGTTAATCGAGTAGATAGACACCTGAATTATTCTCAAATCCAGCTAGCACCCCTTGGGAATATACCAAACCTTGGTGTATTCCTCAGAGTGAGCTTTGTGTTCCTTGCAGTGCCTGCTTGCACAATGGCCTCCTGCTCTGGAACTGTGCCAGTAGATCCATCAGAGGACTTGGATCTGAAGCAGCACCTGCCAAAGCCTCCGGCATGTGCCCAAAATCATTGGGTGATAACTGCCCAAGGAGGAAGCTGCCCTGGTGCTCTGCAAGCATCCCATGGACCTGGGACCTGCCTTAGTGCTGCTGCTGTGCCTCCTGCAGGTACCACCTCTGGGAGCAGCCCTCCAGCTTGGCTGAGGGCTTTATGGAGGGGCTGTGTGCCCTGGACCTTCCATCCTGGCAGGGTTTGGAGCCACGTCCCCTACACCTCAGGACTGCAAGTGGGTAGGGTGGGCAGTGGGTCATGACCAACCTGCTGAAATCCTTGCAGAGATGGGCTGTCGAGAAGGAAGCCTCCCCTGCCTCTGACTGGCACACCAGGACACCACCAGCTGAAGCAAGACCCTGGCTCAGCCCTTGGAAGACAAGATTTGGGTTTAGGATGCCAAGAGGAACATAGAATCCAAAGCTGTGGAGTTTCAGGGTCTGATTTGCACATGTGGGCCAGCACTGGTGTCTCGGGAGTGGCTTGCTCAGCACTTGAGTAATTATTTAAAATTGTTTCTGCAGCCTCCCTCTCCCTGCATGACCCATGTGGCGGCTTAGAGATGTTCCTGGTGCCCGGGGGACCAAAGTACAGTGGCCTCCATGAGTTTTATGTCTAGCAAGTGTTTCTGCAACAGCTGCTGCTTGGAGCAGCCTTCTTTAGGGCTGTGCCTGCTTAAGGTACCAACAGTGAAATGTAGTAACACCTTTTCATGCAAATACATCTTCAGTACCACCATGAAGTGTTCCCGAGGATTTTGTCTAGTGCTGCCCTTGTTGTCTAGGATGCTTTTTAGCTTCTCCTGTCAGTGTTGAAGTTCTCTGGTGGATGTCCTGCAGAGGGGGAATTGGGCAAGATGAAGTGTACCTTAGCAGCCAGGATTAAAAACAGAACCATGAAAATAGTGATTCTGATATAATGAAAGCTTTGGGCTCCCTCTCACTGTTGGTTGTAGCGCTGTTCAAGCTGGCCTGCTCTGGCTGTGACAGATCAGATTGGCAGCTCATTATCTGGAACATACAGCTTCATACCTGCTGCTAGCTGCCGGCGGGAGCTGGTCTGGGAAGGGGGTGGCGGCTCTCCCCTGGCAGCTGCTGGGGGCCCCAGCCTGGGAACAGTGCTTCCTCTGCTGCAGCAGCCACTTTGGATGAGCCTAAATGGCTGGGAATTGTCACAGTCTGCCCTGTGTGGGGAGCTGATGGGGGCGCGGTCCTGCCTCTAGTCAGACACAGGTTTCTCAGTCACCTCCGTGACGGTCAGGATTTAGCCCTGGTGATGGTGTTGTTGGAATTGCAGATTGGTTTTTACCTGTAGGTAAAGATCTGTCTCAAGTGTTGTTGTTGCAGAGTTGTATGGTGAAAAATGCTGTCCTGCATGGAAGCAGAGAGTGAATTCAATCGTGCCTGTGAACAGCTGGCATCAAAGAGCCGTGCCTGGTCTGTAATGCAGGATGCAACTTGATTGCCACTTGAAAAGGTGGTGTCCTTCCTTGTCCCTCTCTCCTCCGTGCTATTTCCACACTTGGTGGCTGGCCAGCAGCTTTGCTTGTCCTTGCCAAAGTTCATCCTGGGTCTTTTCTCTAAATTCCCAAGTGATCTTTGCATCTGTGCCTGCAGCAGGGTGTGGGTTTGGAAGCAGCTGGGCTGCAGGTAGCCCATGCCAGGCAGGCACGCAGTCACTGCAGTGCAGACACCCTGAGTCCCGCAGCTCGGCCACCTCACTGCCCTGACTGCAGAGGGCAATACTGCAAACCTGCAGCCATTTGGGGGGTTTTTCCCAGTTTTCGTGATGGTCTGACTGAAGTTCTGCTGCTGCTTGGCTTTCCATAGTTGATGTGCACTGACGAGTTAGTGAGTGGAAGCCTCCATGTCTCCTACAGCAGCGCTTGCTGGCCCTCAGCTGGGGGCAAGTATTCCATTAAATTAGTTTTAAATGTCAAAAGGTGGGGTGAACAAGTTAAATTTCATTAAAAGTCTGATCCAGGTTTAGAATAGGGTAGCAGCCCCATTTCCTGGCAGCACGTGGCATGCTAACACTTTCCATTTTTATCGTGCTGATGTTTTTCTTTTTCCGAAAGAATTCTATAGATGTAGCCCATGCCAACTTTGAACAGCTTTGCTGCATCCTGTGTGTGCAGAGTTTCAGCATTAATTAAATCACTTTGTCACAGAGGAACCAAGGGAAGCTCACTTAATCAGGTATTAAACAAACAAACAAACATAACATCATCCCTCTCTGCAGTTCCTGGAGCATCTACCTCTCCTCACTATGGTGACTGTGATGAGAGCAGGGCAGAGCCTCAGCCTGCGAACACTTGGGGCAGGTTAGTGCTGAGGATCACCATGGTCTGCACCCCCACAAACCCCAAAATGTTTAACTGAGTTTGAGTCCCAGCAGCTCTGTTATCAGCACTTTGCAAACATGTGGCTCATGCCAGAGTCCCCAACAACTGCTGGAGGTGGCTGCATTGGGAGAGTACATAGGAAAACACACTGCCTGAGACAGGGAGTTCTGCTACTGGATTCAATTCACTTTTTTTTCCCCCACCAGGGAAAATAGAGTTTCTGCTCCTGAAATTGGTAGAACATAAATTAAAATCCGGGTTTGTGTGTATCTGAAAGTTTTGTAGAGGTGGATGAAACCAAAAAATTCCTTCTCCTAGGCACCCTGGCCAGAGCTCAATGCAATTTTCCCCCTTTAAGGCCACTTGCCAAGGGCTGGAATGTTGGGTCACCCAAACCACCACTGCAGCTCTGGTTCCAGGGTGCAGTCGGGGATCTCTGTAAGGTGAGCCTGGCTGGCATAAGGAACTTGCCTGGAGAACATTGCCAGCTCCTTATCCCCCATACTCCTCTTGCTTACGCTTCACCCAGCTCATGTAAATTAATAGCAGCGTTGAATTTCCGTCATATCTACCTGCTGCTCTTGGCAGTTCAGCTGGGAAAGAAAAAGCCCATCTGTTGCTATAGAGACCATCAGATGGAGTGACAGCAGTACATCTTCCTCACCAGTGCCACCGAGTGCTCAAATGTGTCCCAGCACCGGCTGTCAGCCGTGGTGGGAGTGGGACATCCCTGCTCCACAAGCCACCTCTGTCCTGCCCTGCAGGACTCCAGGGAGAACTGATCTCCTGGGTCTCCTACCAGCTGGGTTTATGCAGGTCTTCCTCAGCCTGAAGTTTCTCCCAAGCTCTCCTTGAACAGGCTTGTGGGTTGGACGTGTCCCCAGGGATGGGCAGGGAAATGCAGGGCAGCACTTCCTTCCTGGTGCTGGTTGTAGGACTCTGGGAGGCTGCTGGGAAGGCTCAGTGAATCAGGGTGTGTGACAAAGCCAGTCGGTGGAAGCAGCTTCAACCATTTTCTGGTCCTGCCATGTCAGGTGTCTCAGGAGTGCGTGCAGAGGTCACAACACAGGTCCTCTGCTGTGACACTGAACAGCAGGATGATGGTGGTATTTAATGCATGTGCTCATAATGTGCCCAGTTCCATGCCAGCTTTTTCTCTACAGTCACAGCAAAGGGGGCAGTTTGTGCACCAAGACACAAAATCTCTAAATGTCCCTTCCACTTCTTCAGCCCAGAACGAGCTCAAAGATCCTGTGAGGCTGGAGGATGCTGCTCAGAGCAGCCCAAGTGCCACTTTGTCTGCTTGGAAATGGTCTCATAAGGAGCATCCCTGTGCATTTGTACAGCAGCCTCTCCTTAGCTTCTCTAGACAAGGTCATGCAGGTTGTCAAGTTCAGGTTTCAGCTCCAGGATGACTGACAGAGCCCTTTCATCTCCAGTGTCACAACACTTCAACCTGCATCAGGGGCTGCTGTGATGCCTGTCAGGCTCATAGGCATTTTGTTAAAGCTTTTGCAAGAGAAATTTGTAAACTGGGTGACAGGCTCTCCAGGCCTGCCTTGCAGGTGATGCAGGCAGATCTCATGAGATTTAGAGAATTGACTGGATTGGGGAAACTCATGGTCCTTGATCAGCCCAAAGGAGAAAGAGCTACAGACGAGAAGCCTCAGGTGGTGGCATGACCACTATCCAAAGAGACCAAACCAGATTATGCAAACACCAGTAGCTTGATGTTTTGAGAAAAAAAAAAAGGCTGTATTTGGCATTCTTGAACCAATGCAAAAAACTGAAATCCAACCTGTGCCAGCAAATTATCTATGAAGAAACCAGCATGCTTAGAGACATGGCAAATCACACTTGTGGCTTTATAACCTAATTATCCAGCATACCAGTTTCTTCAAAAATGAGGAATGAGTGTAACTGTGGTAGTGGCTGAGGTCTCGCTGAAGACAGGAGTTACAGCTGGAATATGCATGTTCAAAGCAGTTCATCAGTCAAGATCAGCCACAGCACTTCTACTGCCCTTCCCTCAGTGTTTAACACTGCTGCTGCTGAACACCCTGTGTGGAACAGAGTGGGTGGTTCTTTACAACCACTTGTGGCTGGAAGCTGGGCTCTGGGGGTGCTCGGCCCCCTTGCAGGAGAGAGGAGCATGATGGTCACCCAGCATCCAACAGCTCAAGAGCTGGAGCATCACATCCATGGGAAGTGAGCAATGCAACCAGGGAGGTAACAGCTATTTTTTAGAAAATAACTTCAGTGTGCCAAACAATTAAGTAACAGAGAAAGTTTATAATCTGTTCATTCCATTTTGTACTGGTTTTACACTCCAAACTCTCAATGTGCCCCAGGCCCTGTTACCTCTCACTCTTTGCAGGGACAATGAGCTGATGATTGTGATTGGTCATCCACCCAACCCCACCATCTGCTCCTCAGCTCTCAGGAGTTACTGAGCTGTGATGTTTTGAGAAAAAAATGGCTGTATTTGGCATTCTTGAAGCAATCTAAAAAACTGAAATCCAAGCTGTGCCAGCAAATTACCTATGTCTCGATGTCCAGATGGAGGCCGGTGATGGGTGGTGTCCCTCATGGCTCCTGGGACTGCTGCTCTTTAGTATCTTCATCAGTGACACAGACAATGGCACTGACAGCACCCTCAGCAAGTTTGCCTGTGGCACCACATTGGGTGGTGCAGGTGACATATGTGGAGGATGGGATGTAATCCAGAGGGAAGTTCAGTAAGTCCAGGTGCAAGGTGCTGCACCCAGGTCAAGGCAATCCTAGAAATGAGTACAGGCCAGGAGAACTGGGGTTTCTCATGGATGAAAAGCTGAACATGAGTCAACAATGTGTGTTCACAGCCCAAAAAGCCACTTGCATCCCACCTGTGGCCAGCACGGCAAGGGAGGGGATCCTGCCCTTGTGAGACCCCACCTGGAATGCTGCTGCATTCAGCTCTGGGGTCCTCAGCTCAAGAAAGATGTTGACCTGTAAGAGCAGGTCCAGAAGGTCACAGAGATGATCAGAGGGCTGGAGCACTTCCTCTATGAAGACAGGCTCAGAGAGTGGGGGTTGTTCAGCCAGGAGAAGGCTCTAGGGAGGCCTTATAGCACCTTCCAGTACTTTAAGGGGGATTAGAAAAAGGAGGGAAAGGGACTCTTTGTATAGGCAGATAAGACAAGGGGCAATGGTTTTAAACTAAAAGAAAATAGGTTTAGATTAGATGTTAGGGAGAAAGTCTTCACTGTGACAGTGCTGAAACACTGGAACATGTTGCCCAGAGAAGCTGTGGATGCCCCAGCCCTGGAGGTCTCCAAGGCCAGCTTGACCAGGGCCAGTGAAAGGTGTCTCTGCCCACGGCTAGCGGGTGGGACTGGATGATTTTTGAGGTCCCTTCTAAACCAAAGCTTTCTATGATTCCATGTTTGAAACTGTTCCAATTTACTCCAAGTGAGCAGTTTCGTTGTACAGGTAGGAACACAAAGGAAAAGGAAAGCTGTCTACAACTCACTAACTGCTCTAGAGATTTTTCTTTTATGAAACAAAACCAGCCCATTAATGAGGAAAATGAATCTTTATTTTTTTTTTTTTCTCTAAAAGCAGAACCCATGTACATGGTTTTTGTATGATTTAAAGGTAGTTTTAAGATGTGAATAGTCACATCACAGAAATAATACAGAACAAACAGTGAAGGAATGAAGAGCAAGTTGACAATTGCTTTATCAAGTAGCCCAAACATTATTTTTAACTAACGGTTTTGCCAGAGCAGACTTCAAGACAATATTAAAATCTCACCTACTCAACACAAATACAGAGATAATGACTGGAGAAAGAACTAATAAATACAATTATTGCTGCTGTATCTGCCTGGGAAAGCAGTTTTTAAATTTCAGTCTCATTAAGGATGTCATTTAGATAAATAGGGAGTAACCAACCAGCCAATCTCACATGGTTAATTTATCTGAGACCAAAAGAAAATGGGTTGTTTTACAAAAAAGCGAAGAGGTTTTGTTTTATAAGGCAAAGTGTAGATTGTTATACTTTGAAACACAGAGGATGGATGTCCTTAAACATCTGAGTAAATCTGGTTTGTAGGTGTTCCCAACGCCTGCCAAGGGCAATCCTGGCCCAGTGACCTGTCAGCATCAGTGAGATCTCCCCTGTGTTTGGGAGTAGGTGGCTCTCCAGCTGTGCTCCTCAGGGCCCCAGCCCTGCTGCACTTGCATACATGCCAGTCTGACTCAGGTCTTCTCTAACACCCCACATTGGCCCACGCTTCTGCTGAAGTCAGGCATACATCTCGGTGTTTGGGAGACTGGGCCCTCCCAGGGCTATTGAGTGTGAGAGGGAGTGAGAACTACTGCAATCATTTAGGTTAAAGGGCAGACAGAGTAATAAACACTCCAAGCACAAATTATGACAACCCTTTAAGACCTGAAAATGGAAGTTGGAAAATTATTTCAAGCACACTGATAACTACGAACCACACACAGTGTTCGGTAGTGCCTTTAGAAACATCTATGACAGACTTGATGTGCACCAGCACATTTCCCTGCACTCCATGGCAAGGAAAAACCAGCATTCTCTAGGATGTTTCCCACGCAAATGCACATTTCCCGTGTGATTGGCTGTCTAGGTCACCAGCTTCTGATGAAACCTTGAGAAATGTATTCTAGAACGTCTAAAGATGAACATCTCTCACATTACCAAGCAAAAGGTTAGCTGGAAAAACTATTTAATACAGATGATTCTAGGTTTACTTACATGATTAGTCTAAACAATGTGCCCAAACATATTTAATTTGAACAAAATTCTTTAACTATGCCTCTCTAAAATTCACAAAGTATATAAAATGTGATTTGACATTTATAAAACCTCAGCCCTTTTACAGAAAACAAAACAAGGCCATAGAATTTTGTTTTAAGTTTTAATCTATTGGTTTTTCTTCTCAGCAGTTTTAATTCCTATGATAAAAAAACTTCAACAAACAGCACTCCACCATGGCCTTATAATGCAAGGAATAAATTAGCAAGTCACACTGTAAATAAAAATAAATATTTTCTAAGTTATTTTTATTTTTTAAAAAATGGTCTCTTTAATTGCACAGTTTTTTAAATTTTCAGTAGCAATGAAAAGTCAGTTGGGTATTTTTCTAAATGCTCCAGAGAGCAGGAAAGCATTGTGTCTCATTTTTCAAGCTTTACACGTCGAAAATACCTTGGTCAAACCATCAAGTGATAAAACTGATCAATGTTTTGGTAGTCTCTTACTCTGGCAAGATGCTGCAGTATCTCTCACCCAAGGCATTTAGTCCTCTGGCGCTCACCCTGCTGGGGCAAACACCCCCAGCGTCCCCTTCCAAGTGAGGTACTCTGGTTTACACTGACAGCTTTCATATTTTTGGAAAGGTGTTCACCATTTTAGCTACAACTTTCACAGCAGAAGTTCAGCAACAGCTCAGCAACAGTCCGCATCAGCTGAGGCTGCAGAAGTCTCCTTCGAGGGCTCCCCTAGCCCAGCACGCCTTCTCTTTTTGGGGCATCACATGAACACATCACATGAACGCTTTTGGCTCTCCCCAGAGCTATGCTGCAGTGGAGGACCAAGCTAAATTCAGACACACCAAAGAAAATGGGACACCTGGACAGATATGATCCTACCTCAGACCATTAGCAGTATCTTAAATCCACTTGCCAAATATATGTGTGTATATATACAAATACATATATATATTACACATATTAAAAAAAAAAAAGAAAAAAGACAACAAAGTGATTAATACTGTCATTGCCTGGGCATATTTAGCTCAAAGTTAGTTATCTGCAGGACATACTTAAAAACTCTAAATATTGGCAACACGTTGTATTGAAAACAGTTGTGGGCAGATGCCTAACGTATGTGCATTAAAAATACTTTATATATATATATCTACTATTACTGATGCAGTTATTAACAACTTGGGATTTTATCTAAAAATACAGAGTTTCTGCTAAGTATCAAAACAACTCTCAAGTACTGAAGACAAGGGAAAAGTGTTGCCCTCTTCTTAGCTGAGGGATAGTTCTAATTTGAAGGTACTACATCCTTCATTGCATCTCTGGCACTCAGCTGGGGCCAAGGCAGTGTCACTGAACTACCTCTGCTATTGAAGTATCATGGGAGGTTACAGTCCAGTTATTTGCATCAATGCAATTACATAGACAAGGTAGTATTTGACCAGTATCACTGCATCCATGTTTGTTACTGGTGTCCTCTTTAGAAGTTGTTCAATATACAGACTGATCTCCTCATCATGGAGGAGTTCACAATTCCTCACAATTCCTCAATCTGTTACCACAGCAAAACAAAAGGAAGAATCAAGGCAAACATTCTGTCCACAGTAAATTACCTTTACCCAACATAAGCGAGTCTAAGGGGAACTAGCACACCATTGCACAACATTAAAATCCACCAAATTACTCCTGCTCTTGTATTTTAAAGCATTTTCCTGCTCTTGTATTTTAAAGCATTTTCAGTGCTTGGGTGCAAAGCAGAGAACCTATGACAAGAATTCCCTAGCGTTCACCACCCTTTTGGGGATTCAATACTGCCCTGGATGAGTGTGGAGGCAATGGACACTGGTGGCTCAGGCCTGGGCAGTGCAGCTCACAGCCCCATGCACCTCCTTGCACTGATATCTCAAAGGCTAAGCCTGCTGAGCCCCTGCTCTAGGCCACTCTGTGACGTGTGCGTGGCAGGAGCATCCTGGGGTTCACATCACAGGGAAAAACGCAAAACACTTCTGTTACATATGCACATTTCAGTTCATGCTTAAAGGAATTGAACTTTTGGCAGAAGTAAATACCTACATAAAAAATAAACGTAGAAACCCATTAAAAACAAAAACATAATAATTGCGTTATTAAAACAGCTGCATCTACACTATGGTGTAGTACTTCAGTGTAATTCCATTTAACCAAATCTTAGCATACAACTAAGACAAGACCCATTTCCCAGTCCAAACCTCAGTGTCAGCGCTGCATCGATCTCTACATTAAAACATGCTCTATGGATGGCGACCAACAAAATCCAGGGAAAAACTGTTGCCACAGGTGAAGAGGTCTTCTCCCTAAACAGACAACACAGGACAGATGGTGTAGAGCCCCTCCGGCCTTGCCACGGGGACAAGTGATGGCAGAACCTGCAGCGCACTGGCAGTGGCAGCTGCAGGAGCACCATGTCCTGAATTGGTTTGCTGAACATGGTTCAGATTATTGGATATGTCTATAGCACAATGCTCTTTAGAAGCATTTACTGTATACCCAAACCCTACTTGCTGCAACACATGGTGTCGCACAAGTAGTGAAAATGTCTTCGTATTCAAAGGTGCTTGGACATCATTTTCAGGCAGCATTTTACCTTTATTTTTGTGAGTTCCCACTACAAAGATTTTAGAAGGAAGAAGATGCCAATAGTTTATTTTTTCCTTTTAGTATGTGAAATTGAGACAGACACCTAAATAAATACCTACTTTTACTTGCCTAGATCTATTCTATGTCTGAAATCTCTAATTTTTAAATAAGAGATAAAATGTTGCCCAAAAGACTAGTTATAATTATACATTTGTATTTCTAATCTACAAATCAAAATAGTTCTCAGTTAAAAAGATACAATTTGTATCAACAGTAAAAGGTACTTTCTGGTTCTTCAGGGCCTTACTTAAAATTCCAGCAAGCATACCAATATTATCAGCTGTAATAGTGTAAACTAGTGACATTTTTTTAACACTGAACATTGTTACAATGGATGGAAGCCTGAAACTGTCAGCAACTGATCATGTCATGAAAGTACATCTGACATCAACTGCAAAAACTATTTCTATTTTTCATATATATATATATATATATATATATATATATATATGAAAGCTTATGAGGTGCTAGTAAAACCCATGACTTTAAACCAGAAATATCCCTTACTAATGCTAAAACAGACCTGGTTTGTCTGTTTCTAAAACTACACTATTTGTGGCAAGAATCAGGCCTACACAAAGCAAAAAGCAAAAATCTAACTCCAAGAACACATACGGTATCTTCTCTCCCCACAACCCTCCCCTCCTCAGCCAAAAAAGAAAAAAAAAAAAAAGCTTAAGTTATTATTTTGAGCTACAATATCATTACCATAGTGCAGTTAATAAATGTTGCATATCCTGAACACACAAAACCTTTTCAGGCCAGCCTTGATAAATAGCAAGAAAAATCAAACAGTATCTTAAATACAAAACTTGCATTGAGATAATTAAATTCATTTAAAAACAGGTAAATATTTTATGAAAAGCATATTTTATCCAGTACAGTTGTGCAGCAATACAAAGGAAAAACATATAAAACAACTAAACAGGGCTCTACGCTTTCAGGTCCCCATCTACTGACCAGAAATACACAGAGCTGGGTAACAACACACGGAAACTGAAACAGGGGGGACTGGTTTGGGGTGGTTCTGAGCATTTGCAGCTTCTCTTAGCTTCCAAGGGGGCTGCAAATTCTCAGTACCTTTGAAAATCAGACAATAAGGTTTTTGCCATACCCATAAATTAGTAAAAAAAAAAAAAAACCAAAAAAAACCTTTTCCTCCTCTGTTTGCATCTGATCTTACTAATTGACTGCATCAACAAAAACATGTAACTATTTATGCAAAACAAAGAAAGCAACAAAAAGTGCCATACTATAAATTACCAATATATTGTTACCCATTTCACTGTTAACTGGTAACTTAATTATTTGTTTCAAAAAATGAAGTCAGTGCTGTAGTAAATCTTTGTTTTCTACAAACAGGTGATTACAGCACAAAAAAGCTCACAAAAACAAACAAACATACATCAGACATACTTATGGTGTTGTAAAAAGTTCAGAAACTTAGCTTGAAAATTGGCTTGAAAACTGCCTGCCAGAAGTAGCAAAATCCTCTTTATGCAGGTTAATATCTCACAGTCCAAGGATAAGCATCCAGCAAGTTAAAAAATGAAACCAAAATACCCAACAAAATGTAACAATGATAAGAAAGTGCTGCATATAAACCCCTGATGCACCAAAGATTATAACCAGAGACCACAGATTTTTTTTTTTATATATATATATAGATATATATTAATTTAAACTGGAACATCCTCCAGATGTGAAAATAGCCATTTAAAAATTTTCAAACTAGAACACAAAACATATCTGGTATTTCCAATGCATGGGGCTATACATACAGACTCCATGATACAGTATTTCACATAAACGGATTACTATATAACCTCCTTGCTGAGAAGGAGATCCCAAATGCTATTGTAGCAAACCTCCCTCAGCGTTAGAGCTGAGCTGAAAACTACGAGACACCACAAAGATGCATCATCTCTCAATAACCTAGCTGAGATTTCTCCACTAAGATGGCTGCTGCGAGCTGCTGAGCATCTGTCACGTGAGGGTTCTTCTTCATCACCATCCTCACCAGGTCAGGGGGGAAGATGTTGCAGAGGTTAATGTAAACCTTCTCCCGGGTGTCCTGGTGCCTCAGGGGGTCTTGCGGGATCCCACAGTACGGGACGCGCCAGGCCTGGTCCTGCTGCTCGGGAAGGCTCTGGAAGGTGAACTGCTCGTAGCACGGCTGTGTGGGGTTGCTCGGCAAGGAGTACGTCTGGCGGTAGCCACAGGCATCCATCCCGTAGCTCTGCCTGTCCCAGCCTCCGAGCCCTTCCTGGCCAGAGTAAGGCTTTCTGTGTCGTAACGGAGAGTTTTCATACAAATGTGAGTCTGAGATGCTGTCTATTCTCGTGGACACTAGGGCTCTCCCCAGATGCAGCGTCTTGGAGTGAGACGAGCTCTGAGACATGGAGTAGTCATTGGGACAACTGGAACGAGCACCAACTGCCGGATGCTGCAGATGCACAGCCATGTACGGAATGGGAGATTTGTGGTGATGCTTTGGTTCTTCGTGACTATAGCTCTGCACTCGTGTGAGAGGCTCATGGTAGCTCTGGAGGAAGGGCTGGGTGTTAAGGCGGCCGTGGGGGTGAATATGTTGGCACTTCAAGTTCTCCTCTAGCTGTGGGTCGGGCGAGCTCATGTAAGAGCGATCACTGTAACCCACGTAGGAATCGCTGCTGCCACAGCTGACGCTCCCCTCGCTGCTGCAGTCGGAAGCTACGGAGCTGATCCTATAATCTGTGTCCAAGGAGAAGCGCCTCTCAGGACTACGCGGACCAGATATACTGAGATTTGAATACGCACTCAGCATAGAGTAATACCCTACATCCACCGGAGACTCACATTTTGGATACTGGTCATAAGGCATTGGTGTTCCATGATTTTTGGTTGCCATCATCACTGTAGGATACTGTCCCTGCGGTCTTTGATCCTGAGGTGGGAAGTGAACTCCGGATGGAAGGCCGTTAGTTAAAGGTGCAGTACTTTGGGGTTTTCCAGCAGAGGAACTTGGTATACTAACTAAAGAAGGTACAGACCTGGTTTCCAATTTGTTTTTGGTGGGAAGCTTTTCCTCCAAGTCTTGATAGACTTGAGTCCTTATACTAGGATCCGACTGCCTCTTTGGAGCAGCACGCTTCAGCTCTGAAGTGCCGTCACTTTTAGTACTACAGGGAACACTATTGCTTTTTACCAGTCCTCCTTCATTTGCAGTTTTGGCAGCTGTGCTTCTAGACATGGCACGAAGTTCATCAGCTACAGATCGCTGAGGCTGATTTCCTCTTTCTGGATGATAGTATTTGCATTTGTGTCCATAGGTACATTTCTTCCCTATTAATACAGACATAATCAGATTAAAAAAACTTCAAATAAATCTGTTAGCCATCAAATAACAGAAATTCTCCTCATTTTAAGTTTTACTGTTGATTTGAAAGATCTTGCAAATAAGACAAGTTTTGTGCAACACAAGGTGTGCTCTAACAGCTCCTCTCCTGTTTTGTGGGGAAAAAAGAGGCAGTGGTAGTGTCCTGCAGCTGGTGCTCTGGGAATGCAGACCAACACTACCAGCCACGTTTTGAGCAGAGAGTCTGTACACACCTGCTGTGTCGGGCCCAGGCAATATATAGGCAGCAAACTTAATAGGGAAGTCCCACAGCCATAAGGCCAGCAGGTTTCAGCTCAGTCAAGATGCCTGTAGGAATGCTCAGTAGCTAAACTTCAGATAGCTCAATTAATTTTCTGGAAGAAAACCTTAATATCTCATCACATTAGAAAAGCGCTTCTGGAACCTGCAGAATTTAGGTGTTGATTTGGATCTGTTCCAATGAATGATTAATTACGTTGTTCCTTTAGTTCAACTAATAGACAGAAATGTTTTCTAAGCAGCACATGAAAATATCTCTTCAGTTTCCACCATCAGCTCAGCATTTCAACCCATCTCAGGCTAAGACAACAATGTTAAAACCAATGTTAAAGAGTTTTAAACAGTTTTGGAGGTGTCAAAATAAAGCAGGAGGTGGGTCTTCAGTCCCAGTACAAAAAAATTGACGGGTTAAATCAAATTACCATATGGACACGGTTGCTTCTTATGTTCTGGCACAATAGGCTTCTTCCTAAGAAAATTGTCCAGACTTGGACCATGGCGGCCAAGAGGATCATCAGGAGGCATAAATCTATAACGAAAGAAAAAAGTATTATGGACGCAAACAAGCCTTTTCATATTCCTCAAGCAATGACCAAGAACCTCATGACTATCCTACACCATAACCTGCCATCCTGTCATTTTTAAATCCAGGTACCTCAAGAGCAGTTTTGGAAGGCCATCTTTCTGCTGCAGGTACTGCCTGAGAGGTAGGTCACAGGAACAGAGTGTGTGGACGCCTCTAGACTGCTACAGACACCTTTGGTCCAGCTCAGCTGATGCTTTGTGGCAAAGCAGGGCTGCAAAGAACCCATCCCGAAATCAAAAGTAAGGGCAGCAATACAGGCAGCCATTTCTTAAAACACCACTACTAGCTTTGCAAAACTGTGCTGACTGCTTAGGACTCTTGCATCAGCGTTGAGGCACCTCAGTACAAGTGCCTGCTTGGTGGAGTACTGAGTCCCTCCCACTACAAGAAGCCACCAGCAGTAACTGCAGTTGATCTGTAGGCTGGGGTACAGAGTTACTATAGATGGATCTAATCAGACAGTTGAACTACAGACCCCCTGAGGTTCATTCCAACATGGGTTTTTCTATGACTCTAGCACTTAGGAGTCTAACCACAGGCACTCAGAAATGTTGGCTCAGTATATCAACAGAGCTGGAATATTACACCATAGCATACATCAAATATACATTGGCATACACCAAATGAGGAAAAAATAGCATAAAAAGACATTAAACTGTTGCTACAAAAAGAGTTTTGAGTACTTTTAATTAGAAGACCAAATCTATGACTGACTTTCCTCCTATTTTCCTACATGTACCTAATGATTGGGGTATAAGACAAAAAATTCGTACAAATCTTCAAACTGTCCTTTCCTCAATTATTTTAGTGGCACACGTAAAGACAGAATGACTTACTTGTCATTAACAAATGAATACATCAACAAGCGTTCATCTATGAACTTCTTCCATTCTGGCTTTTCATTAGCTAGATCCCTGTAGTTATCATTAGAGACAATGATGCCATCTGACTCAAAGGCCAACTTCACTATGAATCGGTCATCGTAGCACACCACCCTTCTCCCTTGCACGCGCCGGGACGGTGTGAACACAAGAATCTTCTCCTTTTCTAATTTACGTAAGATTTCTTGATCTACAAGGAATAAAAATCAAAAGTCAAACAAGAAAGAAAAGAAAAAAGTTTGTTTAATCTCTAAAGACGTCAGACTTAAGGAAGAAAATTCAAGCATTGAGGACTAAAAATATCTTAGATTGTTATACTCCAGCAGAAGGTGTCCCATATATGATATCTGAACTTATAGTCAGCAGTCAGCTGGCAATACTTTCAAAAAATCCTACAAACAAATCAAAACTTCCTGCTCCACACCATTTCTCTAAAACTAACACAGGGGACTTTGTTCCTGTTCCCGTGGTTCAAAAGAAAAACTATTTTATAAAACACCTGTGCAAAACTCCTCTGGTTGAAGGGGTTGTTTTAAACACCACTGAATAGGAGGACTGTACCCAAGTACAGCCACAGCTTTGGCATAACTGAGCTCCTTGGTAAAGACAGATCTTTTTCATCTCTTTGTGAAACCCAGGAAGAAACATCTTTTGAAAGAATTCCAGTAGCTGACATTAATGGGACTGTCCCATGGAAGTCTCTGCCCACCAAGAGAAGGGGTACCCGCAAGGACTAGAAAACCCACATTCTGTACAAGCACTCAGGTTCTTCACAAATATTAACAGCATTCCCCAGAAAGACCTCTGATGTCATTTTGTAACCAACAGCAAAAATGGTGGTGGTCTGTTTTGGTTTTTTTTTTTGTTAACACCAAAATTTGTTAACAGCTTAGATTGTATCTTTCCTTGAGTGGTTTACACATTTATACATAAATTCTTATCAAAGACAAACAGATTTCTCTTCAATCCTTCTAAATAAGCATATTTAGTATTTTATGTAGTTCCTTCTTGTTCTACACAATCTGTCACTCACATATCCCAAAACTATTTCCCCTTTTTCTGTGTGGAACCTGGAGATTCCAAGGAGCTTTGAAAGATGGACCTCAGGCTACTCAGGATGTTGTACCTAGTACTGGGGCACCTATCCCTTATGCTGATTCTCCTACCTATCACTCTCCTCAGAGCAGACAAGCTATGAAAGAAAAATACACAAAAAACTAGGCAACATCTAAAACAGCAGAAGATGCTTGCATAGTGAATACGAGTCATGGCTCTTAGTAATGGTTAAGATCTCAAAGAACTCAACTGTTTTGTAGCATAAGAAACTTGACAGGGAACATGTTCCATCTGGGAAAAAAAAAAGATTCCAACAGGAAGAAAAGCAGCATTAACATTAAATATAAGCAATATATTTGATACAAGCATTTATCTGCTTAGTAGAATAAACACAAGATTTTAAATGAAATACAACCTTTTTGTATTCAACTCCCCACAATGTGGTAAATGATGAGTTGAGAGTGTGATGGAAGGTGGCTTTTTTTTTCCCTGCTAAGAAAGAATAAAAAATTTTTCATGTGATGACTGATGAGTACTGGTAAGAAAGATGTGGCTATTGTTTATTCCAAGAGGTTTCTCATGAATGCTGACTGTCTGGAACCATCCCCATGTTAGTCATCTGGGGCTTTTTCAAAACTGCAGCTGGACGCATAGTTCAGGTGACTATCTCTGGAAACAGAGTAACAGCACCATGTATTTTATATGCCTGGTAGCACTCGGGCTTCCTGCATCCTCAGAAGGAAACAGAAGATGCAATATTTTTACAGAAGATACAATAGCCTGCTCTGATCTTCCTCACATTTTCAGGGTCCATGATGACACATAGAAAACTGATTTCTCATTGCTAGACAACTGGTCAATTCTAGCCTTGCTGCTTTCTTGAAACACCTTTTGGGGCATTTAGCCCTATGCACACTTCAAGCAGGTGTCACAATTTATTTCTAAGTGGCCAAATTTTTATTACTTAGCCAATGCTCTTCTCATACCCCAAACACTAGTATAGCAAAAGAGAATGGCTTCAAAAGAAAGGCTCCACACTGCCAGTGCTGACGGGGTAACAGCAGCTTTCCAAATGTTTTCTTGTGTTGACGTGCTATATTCTTGTAGCAATCACGCAAATGGAATGAAGTGTTGAGAGGATCTTTCCAGATATTTGAAAATGCACATGGCAATCAAAACATGCTTCTGTATTCTTTTAGAAGCTACAGCTACTCAAAAGCTTCCCCTCCTTTAATGGTAGCCATGTTGGGGTCCCCCTCTGAAAAAACCCTTCCTCTTCTCTGAGTTCTAGGGTTTTTTTAACCCCCAATTAGTTCTGTTTCAGCTTTAGGGCAGTTGGAGGATGTCTCTTCAGCCTTCACACAGAACCTGTCAGCTTGATGAAGGAATAAAAACCTCTACACCAATTTTTTTTTCTAGATAAACACGTTCAAAATTAAAATTTTCAAAAGTTGTCTATTTGCTAATAGTAGTGACAAAGAGGGGAACCATTCCCTTCCTGTCCGGATAATTCCCATAACCCAAAGCACGGGCAGTGACAGGCCAGCCTGGCAGAATCTGCTCACCACAAGAAATAATACTCAGCAAATGACTGACTTCAAACCCCTTTGCTACTAATGCTGCACGGACATAGCAGATTTTTAAAAAGATAATTACACTTTTCAAGAAGTAAGTAGCAATGTTAATGGAAACTTGAGCAGATGAGCAGAACAGAACAGGAGGACTTGGAGAGGGCATTGCTTTGTCTTTTTCCTTCCTGTATATCGCAATGAAGTTACTATACCAGAGATACTTTCTGTTACAGCCTTTCATTGCGAAAAGTTTGTTCATTTGAGCGGTACCACTCGTGCTGTGCAAAGCGCTGAACAAGCAAAGACGGAGCTTACCTGTTATAAGAGCATCTGGTCTCGACTGTTCTTTCCTCCACGCTGGCACAAACACAGTAACATCCTTGTGGCCTCTTTCCAAAAACCAGTCTACTGCCAATTTGATTCCTCGACAAGAAAATACTTCTTTGTTCCCATGGCTGAAACACACATTAAAATTCTTTATCAGATTACTTTGTTTTTCTATGACCATAAACGGAGCTCAGTAAAATGTGGATGTCAAAGCCATGCTCTTCACTTGCTCCGTGGTTTCTAAAGGCAGCTGGGAGTCTGTCTGAGCCTTGCCCAAACACAGCCATCATTTCCAAAATGATGTGGGAAAAGGCTACTAAAGCTGTCAAACATATTTATCACCTGTACACAGATCTGACAAGTAAAGAAAAATATAAGTAGGGGCTTTTAAAAATCCTAATAGCCCAACCAAAAGTATCGTGTATAGCAGGCAGCTCAAAGACTTGATGAGGGAAAGCAGGAGGCCCAAAATACCAACATGAGAGTGCACTGTGTTTAGGAAATGTGAGCAGATGAGCACAGGTGTGCATGGCAGCAGGGGAGAGGACAGCAGAGTCTGCTGCAGGAGCTCCGTGAGGTCCCGTGTGAACATGGAAAGACACTCAAGGCCTCCAAGCCCAAGGGGATGACAGGCACTCAACAGGACAAATTAGACAAACTGGAGAGACTGTCCAAAATCAACATGGCAAAACTAAGAATGTGCTTAGTACCTACTTCAGAAGGAGAAATTAACGTGTATTTAAAAAGCTGTGAAGAGACAATTAAGCAGAAACTGATCAGACACAAGCAAAACAAAATATGTGTGTCTGTTGTGCAATAACTGTCTGGGGTAAGGCAAGAGATGCAATTATGTCATTTTCTAAAGGCAGACAAGTCCTCGCGCAACTTCTACATCCAGTTTCAGGCATGACATTATAAAAAACATAGACAAAATGGAAAGAATCCAAAAGAAAGTGAAAGGAGACCTACGGGGAAAGGCTGAAGGAAGCCCATTTAGCTAATCTGGAAAAAAAAAGCAGCTTGTGGAAGAACAAACCAATCTTCCATGTCTAGGACCTAACTGAAATGGAGGACAGCAATCAACCAATTGGTGTCCATAGAAAGGTTCAGGCAGCAGGGAGCTGCAGGGTGGTTGCTGAGAGAAGAGTTTCGGATTGCCCCATGATGAGCACACCCAGCTCTAGCCAGCTCCACAGCACAGGAGACAGGAATGAGGGGACACCAAGGCACGAGGATGAGGAGGTGCTTCGCGAGGAGCAGGTACACCCCCAGAGGGACTTGCACACTGGAGAACAGGAAAAGGGCAAGAAGGAAGGAGCAGCAGAGAAAAACTGTGACATTCTGACCCCACTCCCCTGCACTGCTCACAGCTGCTCTGAACGGACTGACTGCCACCTGCAGCTGTGACAAGGCGTAAGAGTGAGGCTGTGGTGAGCTAGTGGGGAGGACACATGTTTGGAGTGAAGAGAGCCTGGAAAAGGAGAGACAGGTGTCCCCCTAACTATTTTATTATTTGTCTTTTTTGTTTCCCAACACCTGATTCAGAATGAAATATTTATATTAACTGGCTATAAATTAAATTGAATTCCCCAAGCTGAGTCTGCCTGACAAAAAAAATTACTCAATGAGTGATCTCCCTGCCATTATTTTGAGCCATGGGTTTTCTTGCTTCTGTTTGTCCTGTTTTCTCCCCCATTCTGCTGGGAGGAGCCAAGCCACAGTCAACCCACTATAGTCTCACTGGGCAAGGACAGAAAAGTCACTAACAAGGGTAAGGAACAGTTACGCACTACGTTAGTAAAAGCTTTCTCCCTAATCTGTGGAACAGTCTGGTTGTGGATTTTGGGATGTCCTCACTGGACACTTTGCAGAACAAGTTAGACAGCTCCTCTGAGGCCAGTCTGGGTTTTCCAAGCACAGGAGGAAACAAGCAACTTCTGTGAGGCCTCTCCCAACCCTGAAGCTCTGTGTAGCAGAAGAAACAGAGGGGCATGGAAAAAGCCATCACCTTTCACTTGGCTGCCTTGTCATGTATAGCAGATATGCCACAATCTGCTTTCCAGAAGGGTAAAATACAATTCTTTGTGACTTGTGCAGAGGACAATAACATGATGGATAGCCACAGGAATTTTAAAAGTTCCTCTTTTCATTGCATGTTTTGAGGTAAATAAAACACCAAAAAACTTTTTAAAAAACTATTTTCCCCCCTCAGTAGGGAAATTTTAAGTATGTACTGTTTCCACCTTTCCAAAACATAGCACTGCTGTGTGCTTCTTGACACTAGGAAGCTTGAGTAATTGTGCAATGGACAAAGTGCCAAAGAAAAAGTGAGAAAAATTTTGCAAAAGTGTTCCGATTTCAGAAGGCTGTGAAGGAGGTGGCGTACACTTGCACCTGTGTGAGAGAATGAGTCACGGTTAACACCTCTTACAAAGCATCATTCTCAGCAGAGGCTGTGTTGAAGGTCACAGATCTCAAATAAAAGGGAAAAAAAAAAAAAGGAAAAAGACAAAGAAGAGCCCACTACCATTAACTGGATTTAAGTGAGGAAGTGTCCTACTTCCTCTTCTAATAATATGGGAGACAGTACCTGCAAACGTAAGCATAATATACTCTGATATTGTAATTGTTGCCAGTCATAACAATAAAAAAGTTTGTAGATTTAAGCTGGCATGGGGTACTCAAAGGATAGTTTAAGCCCATCTTCTGTGCCTATAGGGCTACACTAGGAACACTGTCAGGAACAGTATCTCTATGCACCTCAATATCCTGTTTAGCTATGGTTATACGCCTCTGCAGTAACGCATTCCCTGTTTTCTAAGATCATATCACATGACACAGTATTGCATCATCATAACACTGTAATAATAAAACACAGACCAGTATTTTTTTCTAGGCGTTGTTTTATACTATACAACTATTCTTGTGCCTGTTTGGCTGAAAGAGTAGTATCTTTTTGTATTTCAAAACTTACCAGGAATGGGAAATCAAACCACACAGACATGACACACTTAAAGTGCACAGGCACATAATGCATAGCAAAAATGGGCAACAGTATTTCATCCATGGTCTAATTCCATCTTCCCTCGACAAGACAAGATTGGGACACTCGGTGCACATTCAGTGCACAGGGGGCAGCCATAAGGACTCCTTCGCAAAATCTGAAACAAGAGGATACTGCTCGTACTTTTAGCAGGCTGTGTGCAACCATAAACATATTGTAATCCATTTTAAAACAGTCAGGAAGGGTTAGTTTCAGCTACTAAATTCCAGTGGACTCACTGTACTGTGATTACTCTATAGAATCTCCATGGTTTCAAGTGGATAAACCCACTTTTCACTCCTGACAGTGAACAAGTGATGTGTTAGACTACATTTTAGCAACACCATGTTTCCTTCTGCAAGTCTGAGAAATAATTTCAAGAAAAAAATCCTGGAGTCCTGGAAAAAAATGGATGTTCTGGCTTATTGCCTTCCATCCATATCCATTTCCATACTACCATTTTTGTAGTTCAGGCCATGATTTTAAAGGCAGAGGGAGGAACAGGCAGTTCAGCTCCTTAGTTTTCTCCTGCCTAATACAGACTATTAAAATTCTTTCATCCAGAACCAAGATTTTAAATATACTTAAACTGTATGAAACAGAAGTGGGGAATGCATTACAATGCATACCAGCTATTCTGCACTGCTGAGCAAGTGAATTTGTAACTTGTATAAATCTTCACTCCTTTTTCCACTCCTTTTCAGACACATGCCTAAGCTGGGATCTGAGCGCATACAAATTCCAAAGAATTTAAATCATTAGTGAGAAAGTCGCTGAAAGAGATGCGCAATTAAAATTTGTTCATTTGTTTTGTTGTTAGGCAGATTTGATGTTCTTCATTTTGTGATCTTTGTGCTTCATCAGCTTTATAATATGTCATATGGTAAAAAGGCGGAAATCATGCTACTGCTTCTGACTTTTTTTCCCTTTTCTTAGTTGTAAAAAAGATGAGAAATGTTTGTGCTTCTTTGTCAAGAAACTTTCTTTTAAAAATCTCTTTCCAGTTGTTAGGAATATGAGAAAGTTCAGACCAGTCAGGTTGACAGCTGTAGCCCTGGATGAGGTACTGGTGCATAGCACTTTGGTTCTACCTGCTGACTGTGTTTCATCTACCACTCTCAGCTGCAAGTTAAAGTATATTCCTTTAGAAGTACCTATTTCTTTTTCATATCATATAGGCATGATTCTTTTTACCCCCACTTTTATATTTGGTCTGTTGACAGTTATAGTTTTATTTTTAAATGAAAGAAAATAAAGTAGCATAATGCTTCCTGAGCAAAAAATCAATCAAGCATTTTCTAGGCTAGGAGAATTAGTAAAAATTGTGAAACTTCTGATGAGAACACTTTTCACTTTCTCTGTTACCTTCCTAGAGCCAAAATTAGATTTTTTAGTGACCGTCTTGGAAAGACTTGAAAGTGGTACACACTTTTAAAAGACTGACTACTTAAAATACCTGCAAGACTTCTAATGTGCTCTAATACAACATTCAAACCAACTCTCAGATTCTGAAAGCTACAGAAAACACACATATTGATGACAAGAGGTGAGGTCTACAGTAACGTCTGTTGCATAGAGGTTTTATACAACTGAAATCTGGACACATCCACAGACTTACCATGTAAAAGCATATTGACTACAAGCAAGAACAAAACTAAAACACATACCTGCCCAGTACGAGTTATTACAGAGTTACCAACCTATTTTCTTCTATCATGTCATGGAAGGAAAAGTGTTCAGTCCATAGCACAGACAGAGAAGAATTTCCACCCTGTATCATACCAGTGACTCATAACCCTGGCAGCCTGGTTTTGTAACTAGCCTCATCCCTTTTTAATTACTTTTTTTTAAGCTCTACTAATTCCCTAATCACAGAAATCATTTGTCCCAAAGCATTTCTCAGTAACCTGAGCCCTCTATCAGTCCTGCATTTGTTCCCTCTATGTATGTATATTTTGGTGCCAACATGAAGCAGACAGAACAGTTGCCAAACATTTTTTTTTCATTAGTCCAAATTACTTCAATGCTTTGAGGTGTTTTAAGGAAAAAAAGCCTTGGATGATGTCACATATTTCAAAATACCTTTTGCCTGTAGGGCTTCCAATGCTGGAGCACTCTGTGAGTACAGCAGGTGCTGTCTCCAGCCAGAACCGCACGCGGGTCTCTGACCGAGCAAGAGCCACACACTCAGTATGCAGAGGCCAAAACAGGCAAAGAGAAGCTACACTCAAAGCTGCTAGTGACATGCTTCTATCCATGTGATTGTTACTTGCTGGAAAAATATTTTTATCTAGTCTTTAAAGTGACTTCTCAAAATAACCTAGAGAAATAGACAGACAGTGCTACTGAAAGACGAATGTCTGAATCAAGGTACCAAGATACAACCATGTCTACCAAACTCAGCAACAAAATCTGAGGAGAAGCTAATGAAGCTAAACTGTTTGCTTGTTAAAATAAATTTCCACACAAAAACTCCATATGGCATAGATAAGACAACTGAGCCATCCTTTGGCTGACACAATTTGCAGTTGTGGATAAACTTCCTTGTAGGCAGGGTATCAGTGAACCTTTTACTACAGCCAAATGACCTGCCTCAGGGTTAACACAGGGACCAAGGCTCAGTTGCCTGAACAGAGATGTCTAACACTGGTTAGGCACGTCAGTGACACTTCTTCCAGCTGAATGCCACTCCTGAATGGCACTGGGGGTTCTGACCATGACTGTCAGGCCTGGGTATATATTTCTGATGCCCCCAAGCACCTACAACATCCACAGCTGGCGGGAGGGCTGGGCATGAAAGCTGGATGAAAATTGTAAAATATCTGTTTTAAAATGGGAATGTATTTAACTACAACCCAACTCCCCAAATCAGCGTCTTCCTCTCAAACAAAAATTAAGGACAGTATTTATCTCATGGTGAATTTTCCCTTCTGCAGTGAATGATGCACAATCAAGGACCACTTAAATATACAGGCCAAGGTTTTCCAGAAATGGAAGCTGAAGGTTTTCCAGAAATATCACCTCCATGGCCTGGGAATCCCAAGGGTGAAGTTTTCAGAGGAATCTAATTGCTCAAAACAAGATCAATTTATTTAAATCTGCAAATCAAGATGGCACATGATCAAAAAACGTCAATTCTTTTGCCCACAGACTTCTGAAAGTCATTGTCTAAAAATGGTAATAAAGCAAGTAAAATATAAAAATATTTGCTTATCAGTGTTATCTTCACATTGCACTCTCTGTAGGCACAGCAGACTTCTATTCTGCCAGCATGTTTTCAGCATAAAGTTTCATAAATATTTGAAACATTCTTTTCACAGTCAGCAAAAATAGTCTGAAGGCACCCAGACTACCCTCAGAAAACTAATATGGAACAGAAGCAAATGAATAACATTATTATAATTTTCTCACTGTCTTTGTAACTTACAACTTTGTTCTTTATTCCTTACTTCTTGGTGGCAAAAGCCTTACTGTGATTCCAGCGAAGTATCTCAGCAATAACCAATTTTAGGCCATTTTCAACATCCCAACCTTATCCTTGAAAAGGACAAGCAAAGGCAAAGGACTGTGCAAACATGCCATATATTTCTCTCTTCAGAAGGAACTCCTTTGATCTCAACCTTAGCAGTAAAGGGGGGAAATCTTAAAGCAAAGGGACTAAAGAGAACCTCAAAACCTTGTCTCTGCTGCCTCATGGAGAAACAGGACCTTCTGCCTTGATCCCAAACTGGGGAGGCTCAGCTGAGAAAGCTGGAGATGCATGAAGAACAGGTCCTGGAACTCACTGGAGAAGAGGCAGATATACAGGTGACAGTGATGATAAAGAGCTGACAATATGCTGCCGGATAGAGATCACCTTCTTTTGCTTACCTCAGTTATGTAAAAGGAAAATTTAGGGTGGCTACAATCTCACTACACAGGGAGGGATACAGAACTACTAGTGACTGAAATGTGTTACCTGTCTAGTACCGAGTAAGTTGTGCAGCTTACACTAAATAAGGTCCTGAGTGCATTTTTATGGAGGATAAATGCTTCTCACTCACATGGACCAAAGTTCTAAATGAAGATTTTGCCATTACAATATTATCACCTACATGTGGAACACTCAACTCACCTTACGAAGCAGGGTTAGAGCTACATAGTTCTTTGTCAAACTGACAGAGGTCACTGCTCAGGTATGGCAAGACTGAATTCCGGGTCCTGTCCCTTAGTTCAGCCTTACTCCCTGCTGTGGGAAGGGTCTATCAGAAGGTCTACAATAGCTCTAGGGGACTATCTAATCTGCTGTTCAGCTCTGATTTTAAGTTTATACACACAGAAAAAATCAATCTTATCTATAAGAGAATTCTAACAAAAAAACTTGATGTGTGTTTAAGGCTTAAACTGTGGGCATCCTTCCTCTTCTGGAAAACGAGTAAGTCAACATCAAGAAAGGTAGAATAACAAAACAAGACCAGATTTGAAGTATGCTATAGAAACTAAATAGCAATTCTTCAGTCATAACCTGCAAAAGCCTCCTTTCTGCTATTCAATTGAAAGAGGGTGTTTTCTTTGTTTTTGAAACTTCAACCAATTCATATTCTTTAGAGCATATTGGAGCTTTAAACTTGATATACACAAGATGCATTTGATCGCTCATTTTCAGTTTAAGGCACAAATGACAAGCAATGCCATATGAAAGTTTAATGAAAGCTTTCCAAGTGTTACCAAAAGGCAGAAAAATTGAGTGTTGGTTTTTCTTAATCTACAGTTTGCTAAAGCAGCTTGTCTGTACCAGGAGTAGTCACCAGACTAGACTGGCATACATGCTGGCTCTGGCTTGCCAGAGTAAGTTGTTCTGACCCAAGCCTTTTTCTATGCTGCTCTTAAGGAATTCATGAATCCATCAGTTCATTAGATGCAACTAGTTCCACAAATATGAACATCCAGCCACATAATCAGACATATTCTTCCTCCTCTGTGTCGGACCTAGCTGTTCTCCCAATGACAAAAACATGAGGTTATGTTTACATTTCTAATGGAAAAAGAATCCTTTCTGATTCCCCCCTGCTCTGAATTAGGAAGCTTAATCAACTTATTTTGCAGCAACCCAGTCACTAGATAAGATGCAGATAGGAAAGCATCCCTGGCAGTGGGATAGAGGCAAGCCTGAAAGTAAATCACTCTGTGTCACTCACTGGATGTTTTGTGAAACTACATCCTTAATTAGACATGGAATGGAGACACAGGGCAGCACAGTGCTTGATCCTTCCAGAAGAGGACAGTTGTCTCATCCCACTTGCATTATTGGGTATCAGTCACCTCAACCTTCTCCACAAAACTTTCCCTCCCCATCAAATACATCCTTTAAATGAAAATTCGTAGCTCTTACCTAGAATTATTCTAATAGTAAATGGTATCATCAAGTGTGTGCATTATATATGAGTAAGAATACAGATCAGAGTCTAACCATTCCTGTGTTAACATATGAGATAGCTTCCAAGAGCACCTCTCAAAAGACTATCTACAGTCTTGCTTAGGGCACAGGCCCATTTAGCAATTCCAGAGTGAACTCACTGGCCACAGCTTGGAAGAGCAGAGAGGAAAGGTAAAACTGTGACAATTTATAGTTACCCATAACAGGACCCTGGACATTTAGATACAGAAATCTGAGAAAGACTGAACTGCAAGTGAACTCCTGTCTCTCCTGCACTGCTCTGGACTTTATTCTTTCACATGTAAAAGCTGAAATCTTTCCAGTATTTTAAGTGCTTAGTTACTATTACCTTTTTTCTTGGAGGTGAAAGGACAGATCCTGTGGGTAAACAACTGTTGCACAACTGGTGTCAGCAGCTGAGACTCAGCTTTTACATATACGGTATTGGCTTTCCTAATCAAGGACTGATTTCTAGAAAAAACTGGGATGCGCTGGACCAACCAGCCAGTTGGCAAAGATGCTTTTGTTCCGACCAAAACAGCAATCCAGTAAATTTCTGGAGTGCTTTTGCAGTAACGTCTTAACACCTTGCAGTAACTTCTTCACTTAATAAGTGAACCAGCTGGGCCTCATACTTAAAAAAAAGGGAGAACAAAACTGAGATGGGAAGGTCAGGCGCAGCCTTTGCTGTGGTGACCATGAGAGGCAGATCTCGTGAACAAAGAGCAAGGCAAAAAGCAGGATGACAAGACCAGAATTCAGGAGAGCAGATTTTGGCCTACTCAGAAGAATCCCACACACAGAAGAGTGTACATGAGAGATGGTAGATTTTTCAAGGATCATCCGTGTCAAGCTCAAGACTAACCCACAGCAATGTGTAGGAAATTGAGCAAAGGTAACAGGACAAGACTTTCCCTCAGCTGACTTTTGGGAACACTGATATTGCCAGGCTGCTGGGCCCTGATGGGTGTTGAGTGAGCTGGCTAATGACATTGTAAGGCCTCTCTTGGCAATTTTTGAAAGGTTGTGGTGATTGGGGATGTTCCTAAGGTCTAGAAAAGGGCAAATATCCCTTCCATTTTAAAGGGGGGCAAGAAGAATAATTCAGGGACCTACAAAGCCCGTCAGCCTCACCTTGATCCCTGCAAAGGAGATGGAGAAAATCATCCTACAAATGCTTTCTGTATGTATCTTAGATGAAGGTGACTGGGAGCAGTCAGCCTGAATTTATGAAGGAGAAATATGCTAGTAAGCCTCATAGACTTTTATGGTGAGATGACTTGTTCACTGCATGAGGAGAGCAGTGGACACTGTTTATTGTGGCTTTAACAAAGCTTCTGACAGCTTTGTTCTTGTAACAAACTTCTCTTATCACAGCCTCACTGACAAACGAAGGAAGTTGGGGAAAGACAAGAGGGTAGGGACCTGGACTGGAATCTGACTGAACTGCTGCACTCTAAGGGTTATGATTAGTGGCATAACGTCCAGTTGAAGGTCGGTCAGTATCTGTGTACTCCAGAGACTGACATGGGGGAATGCATTGCTTAGCATCTTCATACCGACCTAGAAAAAAGAACAGAGTCCACCCTCAGCAAATTTGCCAAGGATGCTCAACTGAGAGGAGAACACCACATAGGTGTACTGGAGCAATGGGACAACAGGTACCTCAGCAAGTTCAACAGAGGGAAATGCCAGTCCTGCAGCTGGGGGGGGACGGACTAATGCTTATCATCAGTACAAGCTGGGGGCTAACCAACTGGAAAACAACTCTGAAGTGAAGGATCTTGGGGTTCTGGTGAACACCAAGCTGATCATGAGGCAACAATGTGCATCTGCAGCACAGAAGGCCAACAGCCTCCTGGGCTGCATTTGGAAAAGCACTGACAGCAGGTCGAGGGAGGAGATCCTTCTCTACTCACACATTTGGAGTGCTGGGTTCAGTTCTGGGCTCCCCCATAAGTCAGACATATAGACATAGACATATATATTGTCCATAGACAATCCTGAAGAAATGCCAGTGAAGTACAACAAAATCAATCAAGGCACTGCAGCACCTTCCATACAAGGAGGAGAGCCTGAGAAATCTGGGACTGTGTAGCCTTGAGAAGAGGCGGCTTGGGAAGATCTTATCCATGTGTCTAAAGACCTGATGGGAAGAAATAAAGGGAACAGAAACTGACTTCTCACTGGTGTCCAGTGACAGAACAAGAGGCAATGGGCACAAAATAGAATACAAGAAATGTTGTTTAAACATAAAGTAAGAAAATTTTCTTACAATCAGGGCATTCAAACACTGGCCCAGGGAATATGTCAAGTCTCCATCTCTGCAGAGACATTTAAAACCCAACTTGACATGACCTTGAACTGATCTTCAAAGGCCCCTTCCTAATGGAATGATTCTGTGATTACATTTGGTAAAAAAACTAGTAAAGACCTGCTAATTTGATTCTTGGATACAGAACAACCGTTCTATTAATACATTTAATCTGTCCTAAGGCCCTGCAGCATGCATCACATACATTCATATTTGGTTCATTTGATGCAGGTGGTCAAGAAAGTAAATTGAACATAGGAAGGCAGATCCTAAATATTTATGCTAATAGCTGAATAAACATTAAGGAAAACTGACAGATCTGAAGCTAATTCTGGAATGTATTCAATACAGTTTGTAGAGAAGTTGAACCTAAGTCCACCCACCAAGTCTGAGCTGTGCTAACCAACTAAGACAAACTGTTTTGGATTTATGTGAAGTACAATAAAAACTCATTTTAGAAGTCTCTGGATAACTTCCCGGCTGAGTGCCACAATCGTCTTTGTTCAACTGGATATGCCTCCTCTACAGCTCAAGTTGAACCAAGAGATAAGGAATGACACATCCAGCAGAAAGAACTCAGAGGAATATACCATATTGAAAAAGTAATATCCTCACCTTGCCTGATGCATCCTCTACTTAAAAAAACAAACCCTATAATATTGGCATAAATAACTGGTATATTTAAATTTCATTTTTAAAAGCTTCATTTAAAGGGAATTGACTTGACTAGAAGCTAAAAAAAAAATCCCCTGGAAATGCCAGGTTTTTTTTCTAGTCCAGGAAAGTACTGCATTAACTTTTATTCCTAAGCTTATGAAAACCACATCAAGTTGTCAGAAAACTAAAACTGACCTCCTAAACCTTGCTGTTAGCAATCAGATAATCCTCATGACTTACTGAAACAGCTACTAATCAATTTATCATTTAATCATTTATATTGCCATAAAAAACTAATCTCTCAGCACGTCTCTCTGCCATTTCCTCCTCTCTTTAATCAGAGATGAAGCACAAATCACTCGCCTTCGCAGGCAAGTTTCGTGTTATGCACCCAGATGACTGGGTCAGGATCAGTGAATGCTGTAGGTAAGTGTGCTATCTGTGGGCATATAAGGGAAAGTCATCGTTCACACACTAATCTCAACAATTAATGGCAATAAAACCTAACTCCAAAACTGATAACCAACACCAGTGTTACGGGCAGATCAGTTCTCACAAATTAGCTGACCAAGAAATATCCCTTAAGCTGTTTAATTCTACATCACTATTTTATAATCTTAAGGAATCTTACATTTGCTGTAACTTTCTGTATGTAACTCTATCCAGCAATTGCCTGCAGCAATGGTGACTACCAAAAATTAAGGACTAGACTGTAGTGAGAAGTACAGATTTGACATCTGCCTACAAAGGGAGATAGGCATTAACCTCTGGTTGTTCTAACAGTGAGTACACCATTGACATCCTACAGACCTGTATCCTGGTTACAAGACCAGCACACTGTGTGGTTGACAGATACACTTACAAGAGACCCTGCATACAGTTTAAGGTAGTCACACCAAACATCAGTGCTTGAACGGGGCAAAACCCTTCTGTTTCCATTTAAATAGAAAAGCAAAACCTTCATGGTCACATACCTCATTGCAACATTGCTGCCATCAATAACTATTGGCCTCAGGTTGTCTCCATCCTCTGTCACATCCTCCTGCAGTGGAGACTCTGACCTCTGAGACTCTATGGAAGACGCTTCACGCATTACACTAGTGTTAGTATTAGTTACAGTCTGATCAGTCTCAGTTTTATTCCCAAGTTTAACAAGTTCTCCCAAAATATCATTTATTAAAGCATCAGTACCAAGTTTATTTAGTACAAGTTGAACCTGCTCTTCAGAGTAACCCAACTTAAGTGCAAACTCCAGTTTGGTTTGATATTCTTTCATCACATCAGGAGGCTTTTTGACTTCCTTAGGTACTATCTGAGCCTCTTCTATCCTAAAGTCTTGCAGGATTTCATTTCTTTTTAGTATATGAGGCTCTAAGCAAGGAGATCGGCACAGCTGTCGGTGAATCTTAGGCAATAAATGTGACTCCAATGCAGAATTATTCAGTCTCTCTGAATCATTATCAGAATTTGTGCTTTCTTCGGAGTCACAGCTGGAGCTCCCAGAAGTCTCTTCAGATGTCTCCTTTTCTATGTCTTCTTTCCTAGAATTAACCTTATCCATCGTTGGCTTCTCCGCCATCGACCAAGGTACAATTGCATTTATTTGTGTGCCAGTGCTCCCCACATAAAGGTGGCCTAAGTCATGCCCCAGATGATCCTTCAAGCCCATGAAGCTGCTGCATGTACTTGACTCCACTTTGCTGTTTTTCTTGTATTCCTGAATATAAAGTGTTCCGTATTCCTAAAGAGAAAACAAAAATGTTGCAACTGGTTACATGCATTACTTGTTTTCTATTTTCTTGCTGCTTCCTCAGAACTGCATTTATTTTCTTGCAGCAGAGAAATAGGACTTTTTTCTTTTTTTAAACATGGAAGACTTTTTGTGAGAAAAACTCTTCCTAAGGAACATCTATAGCTAAGTGAATAAATAACTAACTATCTGCCCTCTGAATGTATCAAGTGTTTTTACTTATACATTTCTAGAAATGGATTTATGAAAGAACACAAAACCAAAGGCTCCAGGTTTACTTATTGTAATGCAGAGTCAGGAGTACAGTCATTATTTAAAAACAATGAGATATTTCTTCTAGCACAAGACTATGTTGTAACAACAAAAAAAAAGTGACTATAAAATACACTAGAAAAGGTTTTCAAACTAAATACCCTAGATTATGTTGAACAGAAAGAAATTAGCATAGAGCTAGGTTCTCTGGCTTATTAGTAACAGAAAACATGATCAAATAAAATCTTACTGGCCCTGAAATACACCACCAGTTCAACTGAATACACTCAAACTTTTTCTGAATTCCTTTATAAAATGATAATTAAGTCAAGAAAGACTAATTGCTCTCAACAGAGTATTGTATTACTAACACATACAGCATTTAGGGACATGCATTGATCTAATGACCAATAAAGCCAATGGAAGTCTTTGCATTAATTCCAACAGACCATTCATCAAGCCAACAAGGCAAGAAAATTAAAAGCTGATTTCAGCTCCTGGACTAGACTTGTGCAAGCCTTTTGATAAATCAAAACTATACATGTATAGATAGGAGTCATTTAGGAAGAATGGGAGAAAAAAGTTGCATTTTTATGGACTTCATACACTTGCCATATCGGATTTTCTGGAGCAATTTTGCATAACAGTAGTTATATAGAAGTTAGTTATCCATTTCATCACAAACATTACTTCAACAACCTACATTTAAAGGCAGATTGCTACCTCTTTCCCTTACTTTGTTCTTTTAAACAGGAATCTTTGCTAACTGCTTCAATAAAGAAAATAAAACATAAATTATTTCTCATTAATAAAAATGGACCATATGGACCAATTGTACTGCAAGGTTACCATGAAAAAGAAGAATTTAAATTAAGGAATGACTATGAAACAAAGAGTTCTTTCACACTTCCATCTTGTAAGGCAGAATATAAAGCAAGATATAGAGACAAAGGACTTCACTTGAACTTGACAGATACACTACAGACACAAATTTCATCAAGGAGGATATACTGACAAAAAACCATTATGTCAAACAATCTCTTGATCTATACTAATAGAAATTACAGGTATGTCTCATGAACAGTTAAAATTTCTGTCAGTAAATACATTAACTCTCCCATTCCCTTACAGGTGAGCATTTAAGATTGACCCAATATTTTAAAAATACAGTGTACTTTTCTCTTCTTGGGATAAAGATTTGAGAGTGCACCACAGAAATTCATCCAGGCTTAAGATTAGAGAGAATCAAACAATCCAATCCATGATACAGTAAAAGTAGATTCTATAGGCAGGGAGTGCCAAGACATCACCATTGCGGTAGAGCGTTCTGGTTATGGTGCACAAAAACTTACTTTACCTAAACATTTCTAGTTAAAATAAATAAATCTTATCTATGATCAGTGCTTTCATCTCCAACACCTTAATCCAGGCAAGACTGATAGGGAAGAAAATGAAGTTTCATTTAGATCTTATCTTGTTAGAAGGCAGTAGGGCTGTAATTCTCAGGCAATGTATTAATGAATATTGCCTTCTCTTAAGTCAAAGCCTTAGGACTTCAAGCAACCCACAGATAAAACACAACAAGAATTTAGGAAATGGACCTTTTCACATGGTGATTTATTAACTAAGATAATACACTTGATAGCACAGAGCTAGTAACAAATCACAATATTCCAATAAAAGGATACAGTTAAAAAACCAACACTGTGGCCTTCACAGAACTGACACACACACACACACACACACACACACACACACACACACACACAGATTAAAACAAATCGCAAACAAGCAGCCCCTATTGGAAGCCAGGCTGCTTAGCAACCAGCCTCTAGTTGCTAGGATGCGCTCCTTTAACATACCATCATGAATACTAGCACAGCCAAAGAATAATTTGGTATGAACAAAAGCCCATGAAAGAGAGAGGGACTTAAGTGCGTCTGGTTTCCCCTTGGAGAACAATGCAGCTGCCAAACCAATCTGGAAGCCCCGACATCATTGTTCCACCAACCCCACAATCTGCTCTGACTCGAGGAAGTCTAGTTAATGGGCAACACTTTTAAGCTGGACTGAAAAGTTGAGCTGGCTCATGTACCGCTGCTGCAGAATACAGGGAGATAATGGGTCACTGCCTAAATCCGTGTACTGTGAAATGTCATTTTAGTATTGAACTAAAAGTGAAGGGAGGGTTTTTTTGGAAGGGGGGGAAGAAGAGGTTGCATATTAACAGCATCAAATACCAAAAGCCTGAAGTGCATAGATTAGAAAGAGGATTTTTTTTTTTAGTGTTAGTTAAAATAATACTTAAGTCACTCTCCAATCACTTCTTTCTTGAAGTTTAAGTGCTTTACAGCAACTATAACCATAACACCCTCCAGTGGGATTCAAGGAAGTCACTAGCATATGAATGTGTCTGAAAATCAGGCATTATATGAAACGTACTTTAGATGATTTGCACATCAACTGCATATGAAAAATGACCGTAACCCAAGCCTGGTCCATTGTTAGGAATATATAGATAATCAGCCTCACATCTATCTGCTTTAATTCTCCTGTCAATCTCCATCATGCTCCAATATATAATTGCTTGTTTTGCAAAGAACTCTACTGTTTTTCAGAAACTATTTAAAGAACAGAATAATAAAAGCAGCAGATTTAACATCTCCCACAGATAATACATAGTCATTACACTATTGCTTTAAAAGGGTAGTTGAAATGGTACTGTAAATCCAAAGCTAAATATTTCTGAAATTGATTTGCATAAGCAGTACACTATTCTTGGCATTTGGCCTAAACCCTGCATGCAAATTGCATTTATTTTCACACAAATTTTTACAGTGCCTGAGAACTTTGTATATCATATTTGTGGTCAGTAGCATGTCCTAGAAACATTACACTTTGGAGCCCCCATCATGATGTCCTTTATGAGATTCATTGACTAGAACCATGAAAATCAGATGTCACTGTTTAATGCTGCTGATTATTTTGTCTTGGTTTGGTTACTGAAGAGCAACATGCCAGGCAGTCAATTTGAATGAATTTGTATTCCAAATAAACACTAGTGTACCTATATACAGGAAAATGGAGCTCCTGAAAACCAGAAAAGGTCACATTTATCTAAGGAGTAACATCAGCTAAGAACACTTTTATTTACAAGGAGCTTTTATTGCACACATATGGTTTTAAAGTCTACTGACTTATACAATGCAATATAGCTAAGAAAAGCATCTACTATGAATTCTGACTCAAATGAGAGATAAATAAAAAGCATTCAAAAAATTCAAGTCAAGAAAGTCTTTACCTTTTGGTTATGCTCACCACAGCTCAGTAAAAGAATTTTTATTTATGAAAAAGTTAATAAAATGGGTAACTCCCAATTTAGACACAACTATGATAACATAACTTTTAAACTGTAGTCTGTTTGAAACTACAGTATCTCACACTGTGTTCACTGTTAAAGGTTTAAAATACTGTATGTATATTTATCAAATATAAATGTAATAATCCAGATGAGCACTTCATTGCAGAAATATAATCTTCTCCCATTTCTTAGAAGCTGCCACTATTTTTCACTAACCATTAACAACAATCAGCAATCAATTCACCTCCACACAAAACAGAAATATTTCTCAGAGGGATGTGGGCAAGTAGATCACCTAATCTTTTACTGTGTACTCAGAATATTCTCCACTTACAGTTGAGCATAAAAGAAGTAATTTAATGCAAATTTAGTTCACAGAGGAAAGTAACAGAGTAAAGTAGCACCATGTGGTACAGTATAACAGAAAATGTGTATTCTCAAAAGACCATCAACAAGTTTCTGAAGATACACTCTACAAGGAAATAGTTCAACTTGTTTTCACACAGGTAGACTTTTTCTAAGTCTTCTAAACACAAAAAGGAAAATACTGAAACAAGTTCGTTGAAACACTCATTGCTTGTCACAAACAGAAGTGCAGAGTTGATCAGAAAAGAAAAAAAAAAGAACGTATCTGTTATCCAAATGATAAAGATACTGCAACAATGCAAATAAAATAATGAATATGTAATAAATACCTACTGCTGTAGTTTCTATGTATTTAATTACCATTGTATTTCAGCGAGTGCTGTTGTCTGCATCATTCTATCCAACAAAGGAGGGATGTCCCATTGAACAGATTGGTTAATGCTCTGGGGCAACAGATGTCTACTGGAACTGCGGGAGACCAGCAACTGGTGGCCTGCCCATCTTCTGAAAACTTTCAATAGACTCATGCATATGTTCACACAATAGGGCATGTGGTAGAAATGCAAACCTCTTTTTAACCCTTTTATATGCTCTCTTTCCCTCTCAACTGATATATGAAGGTCTTTGTTTTGGACTTTTTTTTACAGGATCCTTGGAACACAGGCTCATGGAGTACACAGTGTTTGTTCTTCAGCCTAACATCTGAACTCAAAACATAAAACAAAACAAATTAGAAACTTTATAAAAACAGCTGGGCTAGATCTGACACACTGATAACTGGTTTGCAAAGCTCAAAACCTTTGACTGTAACACATTCCTATCTGAGAGCACCCTAATGCTCAATCTTACACTACAGTATCTTCAGATAGCCCATAATGGAGCTCTTCCTATTTCCACAAACACGAGAAATTTCACCCATGGTATGCTATAATGGAAAAGGTGTCTAATTTTGTTTTTCCTTAAAAGCTTTTTCCTGCTAGTCATAATTTAAATAATAGCTTATTTGCAAAAAAAGGGTAAATACCTGTAACTTAAAAACTGAAACCTCTCCTTCTTCCCAGTGGGCTAGAAAGAATTTGTTCTACTGATGACTACTGCCTACCATTTTCAAATTCTGGGAAAGGCACCATTACTGATGCTTTCAAAAGTTCCTTAACAGAACGCACTGTGTGAGATCAACGCTCTTTAATATACTTAACCTTAGCACATAACTGTTTTTTCTTTCCCTGTTTTTCCAAGAGACACCCAAAGTGTGCAAATCTCAGCCGACACAGAGGCTAGCTCGCTGTCCAAATGCAGACTGCTAACGCTGCGACACCAGCAAGGTGAACCATCCCGTTTGTGCAGACAGAAGCCCCTATACTTACGTTGGCTGGAAAACACACAGACATTGGTTTCTCGTAGCTGTTCCAGAAGCAACTCCTTAACACGATTTCAGCTGCAGACTTCAGGCAAGCAAGCAGAACAATGAATGGACGAACAGATGGACCTGCGATGTCTTTGCTTAACCTATTACTGAGCGGCCGTGGAGCCAATCACGGCCCGCAGAGCTCACAATTAGTTGGCTGGGCAGATGCAAGGCAACCTCTCCACCCTGCATCAGGTTCTGAGGTTTCTAAGATAAGCAAGTTGATGTCATTCTCAGGGTCTGCCCCGGGCAGCATGTGTATTAACGAGGGGTGTGCAGCAACAATAGGCCATACAAAAGAGACTAGCAGGCAGCTGCTGTATGAGAGCCAGAGTCATTAGGGAGCAGGCTGCCAACAAGAAACACCTGGCTTGGGCAGACTTCAGCTTCTCCTCATTGTTTCTAATTCATGAAACAAAGACAAGAATTATTTTTTAAGTAGTAAAAATTGTGTGTTTCTATTAAAATATATCAGTCTCAAGGAATATAATCCCATCTATTATGGAAACAAAAAGTTCTTTGTCAGGGAAAATATTAAAGAGAAATAAATCTATCAGTAGCTATTGTAGTCCCCTTTTCTTGTTAGCAAAATTAATCATAGTCGTATGAAGTACAAGGAGGTATGAAAGGAGCCCACACTAAACACTGAAATGTATTCAGAAACTGCTTTCTGAATTTTCTGACACTTTTCCACATTAGTCAATAATTGCAACAAACTTGCATTTACACACAACTCTAAGAGTACTTGTGGGTAATTTCAATGGAGGGTGAAAAGGTTTAAACTAAAACCACATAATATTAATATGTGGAATAATGGATATTTTTAAGCAATTGAAACATTAGAGCACTTGATAAAAAGGAACTATGAACCACTCTTTTGTTCTGGAGTCACTTATATTTATTTGCAACAGAACTTCTTTCCTGGTTTTTTTTTTTTTCACAGATCTGTTCTAGATGCCAAGATCTTTCCATCTCTTCTCAATGACAGAATATTTGAACACAAGTCTGGAGCTAGACGATAGCCAACTCTTTATTGTTTTTATTTTCAATTGAATTTCTGTGAATCCACACAGAAACACAAACTCCAGGCTACATCTCCCCTCACTGCTCAACATTTTCATTGTCCAACATAGATATTTAGCAACATAACCGTAGCAAGGTTTGATGCTTGATAAAAAAAGGTGGAGTATTGTGGACTTTGAAATAAGAATTTGCCACTGCTGATAACTCCAGTGAAGACAGGTCAACACACAGAAGGAAGGGATTCTGCATTTGCAAATGTTCATCTGAATGACTACTAGAAAAGCATATTTACTGAACTTCAGCATCATTACATGACTAAAAGCAATAATGAGACCCACAGAGGCTGCTGTCCTCCTCTGCTTGCGAGGACAGGCAAACTGCTGGGAAATATCTACTGTGATTTAACAGAAGAATGAAAATAGGTTTGTTAGAACTGTTTTGAGTAACTTTCCAAGCTTTATGTGATATTAAAGCAATTCAACATAGTAAATGAAATTACATACCATGCTATTACACTGATGCATTTATCAGGTGCCCAGATACCAAACTTCAAAGAAGAAACCCCAACTACAGTTTCCCTGCACTGTCCATTAAACACTCCTAAAAACAACTACTAACACCACAATTTTGGAGCTTTTAAGTCGGAGGCAGGAGGAGACTCCACACTAATTTCTGCTACTGTGAACACAAAGACTGAGAGAAAGCTACCCACGAGCACAGTGGGATGCCTGATCCCCAGCACTGGATTAAGCCTCTTTGCAAACAGCGAATAAAAGCAGTGATCTGAAAAAGCTAATCAGTCCCTGCTGTGGTATTTAGACTACCTCAGTTGCTGGTATTGGATAACATTAAGCATATTAAAACTTCTGTAGGCAAAATTGGAAGCCAGTCCAGTTCACCTATGTCCAAGAACTGCACTTCAATGCAAGCAGAATCACTTGGCTAGTCATTTGTTGTTATCTCCCTGATTAGAGCCAGGCATTTCTTTTGCAACACTAGAGATGCTTGCTTTGCAGAGACACATATCATACCCTTTATATACATCTGTAACAGAGAACTCTGTGGCAGAGAAGTGCTGTACTTACAGTTCTACAAGCACAACTAGGGCAAGTGTATGACCCAGCTTAGAAATCTGCCTTCAAAATAATGCTGTAAGAAGTTCACGTGCAAAGACCTGCCCCCTTTATGTCTTCTACAGTAACAATAAGAATACCATCCTGTTCCATGTACCCTCCCAACTCTACACAGAGCAAGTGTATCTTCAGAGAACTACTGCTAAACTTTAGTTGCAGATTAATGTTCATGCAAACACCATGCTGCAGCGCTACGACCAAAGTGAGAATGGATGCACTCTGAAGACTTATATTATATTGTTATATTTACAGAAAATATTCTAGCAAGCTATAGCTGTGTGAATTAAGAAGACATTTTCTAAATGTATCTTGTGTACAACATAGTTACTTAAATCAGCTGCCTCTTCTGGTAGCATCTTCTCAGCTCTTCCCTGAAAGAAGTTGAGTTGTTGAAGGTTTACAAGGTGTCAGACTGTATTATTAAATCACGGCTGTGATGACAGAAAAGCATTCATATTAAGGTTTAACCAGTACATGAGGCTTCCCTGTGGGAATGATAAGCTCATCAAAGACACCTTAGTATGAAACAGTGTGGCTCTGCCATCACATCTGTGAAAGGCTCTAAGAGCATCACCAGAAGATACACAGCACAAAAGGACAAAACCAAGTTCTACTTCTCGTGTGAAAACCTCCAAATCCAATAACTAATTCAACAGCTTCCTATTACAGTACACAAAATACAAAGAGGTAGTAAGTTAAATCCAGCCACAGCAAATGTAACAGCTCCTTCAAATTTCTGGCCTTGCAAGATGAGTAAGCTATAAAAACCTATTTTTGTGGCTGCTAGGTATGGGACATTTTGTACAGTGCTTGTCAGGTCCTCAGTGCCACTTGATTCAACAGCAAGGCCAGCACAAAATCCTGAATTGTCTGGACGTAATGGGCTTGCAGACTCCATGGTGGAAGGAAATTTCAGAATGGCACACAGAAAGGGGATGGGATGCTGCAGAGAGACACAGATCAGGGTGTCTTGTGGTTTGGACGAGGGGTGGGAAGGAGAGCATCCCCTTTACCCCCCAACACTGCCCAGTTGATGTCAAAAGCACACATGGAAGGATCAGAGAGACCAAAGGAGGGAGAGCTGGAGCAGCTGGGAAATTCAGACAGCAGAGGCTGAAGATATTAAGGAAGCAGTACTATAAGGCAGAAAAAAACCCCTAAAAAAACCCCAACCCCCCAAAAACCTAAAAAAAAAAAAAAACCAAAACAAGAAAACCCAAAAGCTGCTAGTTCCAGCCAAATCTTGTTGTTTCAAACAAATTGAAAACAAAGCCTTATTTTAAAAGAAATTATTTTATGCAAGCATACAAAATGGTCATTCTGTATCTCCAGTGGTATTGCAGCAATTAGAAAGACAACTTGTCCCATTAAAGTATTTGTCTTTTATTGTAGAACTTTATGCTAAGCCTCCTGTAATAAATGACGCCTTTGCAAGAACACACTGCACAAGTCAAATCAACCGTGCGCCACTGCACTTATGAAATAGAAATTAAGGTTATAGGCTACAGACAAAACTCAGACCAAAAAAGTGTAAAAAACTTACATTTACTGTTGGACTTGGGAGCTGCAAGGGAGATGCTTATCTTTAAAATTACAAGGTGGTAATGCAAAAAACCTATTATTTTCAAGGTATGTGAAGAGATACAAACCACCTTAAGTAGAATAACTGAAACAAATTCACCTAGTATTGAGGAGTGGCAAGTGGTGCTTGAGACTGGATCTACACACAGTCAAAACCAGACAAAAACCCACCACCACTTTACAGCCATACAAAGGAGTGAATTAAATGACCCGTAAAGAGTGCCTAGAATTCAGAAAAGGAACGGATATTATGACAAAGACGAGTAATGTTATGCCTAGAGAATAACTAACCTTTAAAAACCATCTTATTTTAAAATAAGGTTCAACTGTATTTTCAAGTGCAGTGCAATTGCTCTGTAGAAAACTGCACTTTCAAATGCATTAAAACAAAGTGGTGAAGAGTTCTTTCACTCTTTCAGAAAAGACTCATTTCTCTATAGTTATCCTTAAAATTTAAAAAAAGCAGAGATGCATTTTCCAGCAGGGCATCATCTTAAAAGAAGGTCAGAAAGTCTAAAGTTTCTTGTATAATCCCATTAGATCATCAGTACACTGGCTGAATTCAAGACTTGAGTAAACCATTGCAACATTTATCAGGATGTCCTCTGAGGTTTTGAAGAGGAGCGGAAAACCCTAAGTTTTATCATAAGTAGCAATTACTTTTTTGCTAACCACAGTAAAACAGATCCAGTCTTTGTTTGTCTGTCGGTAGATAAAGGCTGCGACCATGAGCTGTTCATCACAATGTGACAAGGCACCCGCCTGCAGCTGCACAGTTTGCCTACATTAGGAGCCCAACAAGCTTGAGCCAACTACACAGAAAGCATAAAGCAGAATTCTGCAACACCAAAAAACACTGGCATCACCCCTCACTACCACACTGAGATGTAGCACCTGAAATGAAATATGTTTTCTGAAGCAGATTTTAATTTTAAAAGTAAATAGTTTTGCTCATGTGACAAAATAAAACTCTACTACGTTTACCTAGGAGTATGATGAAAAAGTCATTGCCTCAGTACCATAACTTACAGATATTCATTGTAGGCATGGATCCCTAAGCTATGCTCCTTTCACAGTATCACAGAATTGCTGAAGTTGGAAGAGACCCCTGTAGGACACCAGGTCCAACTCCCCTGCTCCAGCAGGACCACTGAGAGCCAGCTGCTGGATCCTGTCCAGACAGCATCTGAACATCTCCAAGAATGGACACTCCACACCCTCCCTGGGCAGCCTGTACCAGTGCTTGGTCACCCTCACAGTAAAAATGCATTTCCTGATGTTCAGATGGAACAGTCTGTGCCCATTGCTTCTGGTCCTGTCCATAGGCACCACTGAAAAGATGATGGCTCTGTTTGCTTTGCATACACCCTTCAGGTATTTATACACATTGATATGAAACCCACAAGCCTCTTCTCCAGAAGGAACAGCCCCAGCTCTCTCAGCCTTTCCTCCTAGAGGAGATGCTCCAGTCCCTTCACCATCTTTCTGGCCCTTTACTAGACCCACTCTAGTAACTCCATGTATCTCTTGGACTGGAGAGCTCAGATCTATCTCACCAGTGCCAAGCAGAGGGGAAGGATCACCTCCCTTGACCTGCTGCACCACCCCTCCTAACACAACCAGGCCACTGCTGGCTGCCTCCAGCACAAGGACATACCACAGGCTCAAGGATTTCCCCATCTTTCAGTGGATGCTCCAACTCCAACATGGTTAAACCCCAGCACAAACAGACAAGCCTCTATAACCACACCAGCACAAGCACACCAGGGCATGCACATAGATGGATGATCACAGAAGTCTTGTTTCCAAGGGCAGTAAGTCACATGGTCAGAAATTCTTGGGGGGTTTTTTGGGGATAGACACAAAGCTCTACCAGAAAGTATTCAGGGGTTTGTAAGCCAGAAAGCACTGAAACCCCCTTCTATGCACTAAGGCGGCTGTTGGGCAACTGCTCTCACCAATACCATCTCATCAGCTTCAAGGGTGAAATGCACTGTCCATTTCTGCAACAAATGGGAGAACAGTTCTTACTTCAAGCTTATAACTGTTTCATTTATCTTTTAATTTTATTATTTATGAATGAAAGCAGACACTGAGATACAAAGCATTCTAGGAAAAAAAAAAGTTTCCACCAATACATACATGTTAGATTTGATCTCTGCCCACTTCCAGAGTCACGTTGTCTGGATGCTTTCTGAGCACGAAAATTTGAACTGTATAATTAACTTTCCCTGTGACAATACTGGGCGGCCAGACAATGCCTACAACTGTACAAAGTGTATACCATCATGCTTAGCAAAGTACTTTTGTTCAAATTTGTTCTGTCAGAAGAAAATCCTCTAACAAAACTAACATGGTTATGTGAAAAAAAAAAGTATTCTCTTCATTTAAATACACTTAGCTAGTCAACCTAACATCTTTTATCGGTGCCACAGACTATTGTTAAGAGTTTGAAAGGTTCATCAGAGGAAAACAGGCCTCTCAGACTGTCTAGAGACATGGCCAGGTTGTGTTTCAGTCGCTGGCAATAGAGCTCCATAATCTCCAGGGCTCCTGGACAGAGTTCAAGGTGTTGGTTGGACTCTGTGTCGCCCTAAATGGCTTCACAGTGTTATGCTTGTTTGAGAGACAATTCCTATGCCTGTACCACACGGCCGCAGTTGTCCTTTTGGCCTGGAGCCTTCTGCGAGAGAGCTGCCAGCAGCGGATTTTCTGCACGACTTTCAGCCTTGCCATTTACTCTCTACTGGGATGAAAGAGTCAGAGAACATGTTAAGGTTCAATTTTTTACCTGGATTTAGTAAACTTAGAATCAGGGAAGACAGAGATGATTGCGTGGTTTGTCGAAGCACACTTTGTACATAACTGTTTCTGACTTTCTGGGGAAGCTTTTAATAGACCTGACAAGTGGCAACAATAGCCAGCTCTTACACAAAGTGGGTTACTGTAGCTGCAAATCAAAGTTCCAAATGAACTTGGATGCTTGGAATGAAAGAAACTAGCTGCACAGAAGTCTATCTTCTTACCTGTCATTTAAATATAGCTTTTCTTCAGATTTACTGTATTACTGAACTCAGAAAAGACCATCAGAAAGTCTCCGCACTGAGTTACATACAGGCTTTGAAATCCTAGTATTTTACACGTTAATAAAACAGCTTGCTCATGTTTAATAACCTAATACATCAAAAAGACACAAACTGTGTTAGTGATTTCACATAATTTTTCCAGCTATTTGCAGTCTCAGAGTCATTCTGAGCTCAGAAGTCTGCAGCTTTTAAAGCAGTAATTAATATTGCTGACCAAATTATTTTATATTTAGTTGGAAAGCCAGCTAGATTTTAGACCTGTGAATTAATGCACAGATTTCTTTATTAAGGCTAACATTTTGAGCCCTTTTGAGTCCCCAGTGCTCATACTTTGCTCTTCAGAGTCCTTATCATGAAGTTAGATCTGATAAAGACAGATGCAAATGGGAATACTTCATTCAGAACTGATGCTATTAACATTTAATATTAAATAACTTAGTTTGGAAGGAATCTCTGCAGGTCAGCTAGTCCAACAAACCCCCACTTAATACAGGGTCAGCTAGAGTGGGTTGCTCTGTGTCTTTTCCAAGTCAACGTCTGAGCATTTCCAAGGCTGGAGACTCCACAACTTCCCCCAAACACCTGCCCTAGTGTGTAAGTATTGTCATGGTGACATTTTATTTCATCTTCATCCAGAATTTCTCCACTAAGGCTGAACAAATTCAGCTTTCTCAGTGTCTCTCCTTATTACACAATGTACTTCAGCCCTCTAATCAACCTGGTAGCCATCCACTAGACTTGTTCCTGTAGGCAGTGTCTTCTCCTGTCCTTTAGAGACCAAAACTGGACTCAGAGCTCTAACTACCATCTCATCAGTGCCAAAAAGAGGTAAATGATCACTCCATTTGACCCGATAGCAATGCTCTTGCTAATATGGCCTATTTAGCCTTATTATCTATTTCTGCAACATCATCTTACACTTATCACGGGATAAGGCTTTACTTTCCACAAAAAGATCCCATGTCAGCAGATGAACTAAACCCTATTTACAATGCCCACTGGAGGCATCTGTTTTCAGTCTGCCCATTACAAACATTTTCTCGTCAGAGCTCTCACAGGCATATGGATGAGTGCATTCAAGCTGCAGATGAACAATTCAAAGTCCTCACAGAAGTAGCAATGAAGATCGACTTTAAGATGATGATACTTATTTCACACTAATGAGTTTGCTTATCTGAGGTCTCTCTCGCAACATATGTATATATCAAAAGCAAACTGATTTGTAACATACTGTTGTCCCATGTGAATTATAGAGTCCTACCACAGCCTTACAAAACTTTGGAACTGCCAGTTTTATGAACAAATCAGATGGCAGACTATCACCAAATAGTGAGCAAAACCTTATGGAGATACCATCCATGGTACCAAGATCATTAAAACTTATCAAAGAACAATTATTCTTAGTCCTGAAAAAAAACTGGCTGCAGAATTTCACAATGCAAACACACACTAAATCTCTGGGAGATCTGTAGTTTAGTTTCTCCTCAATTATCAGGCAAGGGTGGTTTACCAAGTTTCACTTACAAGCAATGGTCAATTCAGAGAACAGGGCAAAGAGCTCACAAGAAGGTTGTAACTTTGAAGGAGTCCTGCCAGTAAGGTCAAGCTCCAGGAAGTGGGCACTACCTAAACACATTTAGCCACACAGTCTTTAGCTGGAACCAAATGAAAGCGGCATCAATGTATGCATGATACCAGACGTTATTTTCTTCCAGACAACAGCTACAGTAAAAAACTATGAAAAGACAAGTGAACAAGTGGCTGAGGAAATAGCAGCTGAAGCAGAAAACTCTGATTTTAATCTTTCACCAGAAAGCATGGGCTGTAGCTCAACAACAACTTTAAGAAACCCAGACTGTAGACCCAACAGTGACAGTTCCAGAAACTCTAATGAGTCCAACTCACAGCTCAGCAAGAATGGCAAAAGCCTAGTTGGCAGCCCAGCAAGAAAGGTAGCACAAATCCCAGAAGCAGCTGCTACAGAGACTTGTGAACCCAGGTGCACAGCCCTCGGCACTTATACATCACAGTCCTTCCCTAGCCAGAACAAACCATTTCCAGAGGTGTATCTGGCATTACAAATAGCATGTATTGGAATTATTGCTGAAAGAAAAATCATCTGAGGTTTCCAAATTAGCTGAATGTTTTAAGGTGGAAAAGCCTTAGGGGATGTTACTGCAAGCTATGAGGCTCTAAGGCTCTCCACTAAGATAAAGTTGAGATCTCCAGAAAAGTGTTTATGGCACATCTTACAAGAGAACGGCCTCTCATCAAGAATGAAGCCATGGATTGAATCTGAAAAGATCAGGTAACTCAGCAATTCAAATATAAGCTTTACAAATGACAGAGGACTGAAGAGACCTGTTAAGAGTCAAGGTACCAACTATAATGGTAACTGTTGAGAGCACAAAGATGAAGAATGAGATACCAGCTACTTATGTTAACAGGTTAAAGAACAAAAGTAGACTAGGAAAGTAGTTTCTGTTAAATTAAAGTAGCTTCTGCTAAAGGAAATGCAATCTGTCCATTTTCCAGACAATCTCTGCCAAAGCAGCAAATTTCATTATAAAAGGTCTAAGTCACAGCGACACTGGAATTTTCAGTTCATCACAAACTTCAAAGTTTGATGGGACTGATTCATTGATTTCACAACTTAGCACATTACTTTTTACAGCTCACAGGGGAGCATGGCTCACACAAATGGTCATTCAGGAATTATCATGTGATTTTCTGTCAAGTAGTAAAGGGCGCAAGGATTTTACTCTTTAAGATGCTCCCCAGACTCTGAGCTTGACCTACTCACATCAAGCAAAATGCTTTTCAGGTATTTGCAGTAACCTGTGTCAGATTTACTGAACACCACCAGCTTCACTGATTCTTCAATCTCTGGCACTCCTCTGCAACTTTCAACCACCTCCCAAGACATTCCTTTCATACCAAAAGAAATTACTCTATTTCTTCCATTCGGAGGATTAATAACGTCCATTAAACTTTTCTGCACTCCCATCCACTGAATGTCTTGCCCCTCCCTCCTCTCTACCCACTCTTTTCTCAAAATACCAACTTCCCATAAAGTAAAATCCCTCCTCCTGAATAAAGCTTTAGTTTCCTCATTATCCACCCTGAAGAAAATGGTAATTTTAAGACAGAATACATTTTAAATACTTTGTATAATACTGCAGAAATCTTATGCAAAGAACATCTTTATCCTGAAAGAATTTAGAACCAAATCACTTTGGTCTAAAACAAAGGCATTTGGAGCCACATTTATGAGCACATAGAAGGTTTCTACATTTAAAGGACAGCAGTACCTGGGATGGTCTAACGTTCTATTCTGTATCCATCTCCCCATACACACATGCATACATATAAATATATAAATAGACATCCACCCTCCCAGGGAGGAAGATGACCCATGTCAAATTTTAAAGTGTTACACTGGAATAATAAATCAAGCAAATACAACCTTAAAACGGCCAGGCCATCAGGAGAGGTAGTCTGGTGCACGTTGTGACATAAGCCTGGAAGAATGATGAATCTCACAGTTGCAGAGGGTGAGCTACGTTACTCCCTAGGGCGAACTTTGAAAACGTCTTGTCTGGACCTTTCGAGTCAGGACAGCAGAGGTGCAAGTCTTAAAATTGAGGTATGCTTTCAAAACATTCTCATTCTGCAGCTATGACTCAAGAATAAATGGAGCTTGAGTTTACCAAAGAGCTAAAACAGTTCTTTAACTGGGTAGTACAACAACCTAGTAGAGTGCGAAAGCTGTGTCAAATGTCAAGTCCAGCACTTTGTACTAACCAAAATGCAATTTGGATTTTTGGTAGTGCAAGCTAAGCTTTTTACATAAGAAATGTGATCTAACCTGAAGTAATCAATCCTGATAGGTAAAAAAGAAATGCCTGGTTCATCTAAGCAAAAAGCCTTAAGGTTATGAAAACCTCCGTCAATTTCTACTCACCACTAAACAACTTGGTAAGGAACATGCTTTTTGACAGACCCTCAAGCTCTTACACAAAAACATTTAAAGATGAAGAGCTTTTCAATGAAAAATCTCCTCTAGCTCTGGAGATCTGCCTACTCTACAAGACATACAGAGGAAAAAAATACAGACAGTGAGAAAAAAAATTTTTAAAAAAAGGGATGAAGAAAAAGGAGTGGGGGAGGGGGGAGGGAAGAGGGAGTGAAATGCTTCATAACTCTACCAGGACTGCAATTATGAGCAGATTACAATTGATTTTCTATCTATTTTCTAACTGAAAATAACTACAGTTTGAGGCCAGGAAGTAAGAAAAATTACTCTGATTCTTATTACACCATCTCACCTCTGCTTTTTTTATATTCTACTTTTAACATGTAATTTAGCCATTAAAATGAAGTGTCAATTCTTTCAAACATAAAAATATGGGCTTGTTCAATTAATGGGTTTCTTGATTCAAACATATGGTAGAAGTAGTACATTTATTGTAAATATTTAGCAAGCGTGCAGACATGAGGCATTTTAAACATAGCTATATATGATAAGAGATATAAAGCATCACTATACAACAACTTCAGTCTAAGGACAGAGATGCTTCAGTATCTTCCCAGAAACAACTCACTGCATTCTTTGTATAACATCTGTTTCTTACAGTAGCTCAGACACAGATTTCAGTACCACAAGTCAAAAAACAAAGTGCAATCACCTCGATTACTAATAAGGCTGCTGGCTAGCTGCCATGGCAACAAACACTCTGGCAATGACTGAATGACGAAATACCTCTTGAATAACTTAGAAAAACTCTTATCTATGACTACCTAGCTACATGTGGGACACTGCTTCAGAGAACAGCAAGAGCAGCAGAATAATATTTACAGTAGAGGCAAAGCACAAGTTTTACATCACACATTCTCTACCCTTCCTCCTAGTTACGATAAACCTCTCTCCTCCTTTTTTACTACTGTCACTCTCTCTGAATCATTTTATTTCATAAGAATGATTTAAAATACAGATTATGAAGAGATTGATCATTGGAGGCTGAAGCTAGCATAATCCAGATTATGATCTGCTGTAATTAAAAAATAAAGGGCAATCAGGGAAAAAAAATGAAACAGACTCTTTAGTTCTCAAGGGCAGATTTTTTTTAAATAACTGGTTCAAGACAGAAGTTAGGGAGATGATGCAGAAAATACCAAACAAGATTTTATGACTCCTGTAATGAAAGAAGTCAAACTAAATCACACATCTCTTTTCTACCAAATGGAGTTGCTTAGCTGTAGCCATTTCTGAGTACAACAAAAACTGACCTGAGCCAAACAAGTTCCTCATTTTACTTCACACTGACTTTGAACAGTTTTTTCTCCAGCTTGCTTAAAGAGTATTTTCAACTGCACCTAGGATGTATAAGATCTCACAAAATAAAATCTCGTAAGGTTTTTGACTGACCTATGTAAATTTGAACAGTAAATACATAGTAAATAGTTTTCATCAAATATCTAACTGAATCTCCAATCTTTTCAAGTCTCACCAACTGCAAACCTAGTTTTCTTCAAAAATACCAACAGCTCTGGTATGTTTTTAATAATATTTTAAAGGCTAGTACAACCCAGAGAGGCAGGCAGGGAAATCACTGCAGCAGAATGTTGTTCAGCACAGCAGTCAGCAGGAAATGCACAATCTGCACAGATGAGTCAAGTCTGGATAATCCCTTCATCCCCTGTCAGGTTGAGAGTATGGGGTTTGTTTTTAAATCGCATACCTTCAGTAAACACCACTTCTCTGAATTTACATTTTAAGACAACATTTTTTAAAGTGTGTTTTCATTTGCAGATGTGTAAAAATACTGTTAGTGGACTTTTGTCTATCAGGACCTCATAAATAATAACTGCCTTTTTAAAAGGCTTGCAAGTGGTAATGGTGATTGTACCTCCACTGGGTGACTGCTGCCCAGAAGTCTGGTGTAGTAATAAAGGTGTAATAACCATGGTAAGATTTGTAGAGAGATGAAATACTTTGAACTTGTTCAACTACCTCCATTAGGAAAAACCAAAAAGTTTTTGAATTCTCAAAAGTGGTCTAAGTAATAAAGAGAGAAGGGGAAGCAGGGAGAGAGAAAACAGAAAAATTTCCCCCTAATTCCTTAAAATAGTTGCAAATATGTTTTATACTGACATAACAAGTTATCTTTAAAATGCTTGAGTTCAGATTCATTCATGACAGATTACAGTCTGTTGAAGTGTAGTATCACCCTGGAGCATTGCCAGTTAGAAAATTCTGTTCACTAAGATATATCTAATATAATCCTTGAAGAAGTCTTACTGTCAGCTCACTAGCTTGCTATATGGGCAAATGCTATGTGGTAAGCAGACAGTGGAAGAGGAAGTACCCTGCCAGTTTGAAAACCCAGACATACTTGAATGGTTTATTTTCCTTCCAGATCAAAAGACTGTGCTCCTGCTATCTTAAGTATGTTGTTAATTGCATAACCCTAAGAGCTGCAATTATGAGTTATGTCTCCACTTTGCAAACACAGATCAAGAGGACAAGACAAAGTAAACAAGACATTTCAATACATCTGTTGTTCAAGAAGTGTGGTCTGCTGTTCAGTGGGATGGATTTACTTAACCCAACTTTTGGCAACACCATCGCTTAAGGGCTATTTGGCCCTGTCAGAGGTACCAAACCAGAGCCAGGCACGGGAGTGTCAGACAGGGCCAGGTCCGGCTGCAGAAGGTGCTGCACAAGCACAGCCCGGCGGAGTTTCCTCCCCCGGGGCATTATAAAATAACGTCACCGCTCCACAAATACAACCCTACATGCCCGGCGCTACTCAGACATGCCTGCGGAATTAGGTCCAAAACACACAGGTGATTGAAAATTAATTTTTTACGAGAAATTACGACTTAGAAGCCACAGCCAGATCTGAGAATGGTGAAACCAACACTTATTACGGTTCGGTTAAATAGAGCAAGCCACATTATGCAGCCGGTTCTCTCATGCAAAGAGGAGGGAATAAATCTACACTTTTCTCACAGAATTACTAAAACCAAAACACCCACAAAAAAAACAACCCCAGAAGTTAGAAGCAGGGGAACGGCAGGGTAGGCAGAGTACCTGAAGCAAGTTTTAAATTCCTTGTCAGGCTCCCGGTGCGCGCGGGTACGCGTGTCCCCCGGGCAGCCGCAGCTCCGGCACGGCCGCGGGCGGGGCGCGGCGCGGCGCGGCGGGCGGGCCAGCC
>VZTJ01005387.1:8265-67740 GCA_013397795.1 Orthonyx spaldingii | reverse complement strand
GCCGGGCGCCCGCGGCCTCGCAGCCACCCACCTGCAGCCTGCCGGCAGCCGCCGCCGCGGGCCGGAGGAGCGGCCGCAAGGTCGCCTTCACCTCGCCCGCCGCGGTGCCGCCGCCTGCGTCCCCGCGGTGCTGCGGGAGGCGCTCCGCGGAGCCCCGCCACCTCTCGTCGCCTCCCGCCGGGCACGGGGGGCACCTGGGGCCGGGGCGCCACGAAACCCGGCGGGGGAACCGCCCGGCACGGCCTCGGCAGCGGCCGCGGGTTGTGGGCAGCCGAGGAACACGGCTCACCCCCCGCGCCGCGCATTCCCCCCGCGAATTCCCGAAGGTTGCCGCGGTGCCCCCTCCCAAAACGCCGCTACGTTACCGGCTGGGGCCGGCGGGGAGGGCCTGGGCGGCGCGGCCTGGGCGGCTGGTCCTCCGGCCCGGCGAAGGTCCTGCCGCCATCGGAGAGAACCTCCGGGTGCTCGCCGTGCAAGTGTCCCTGTGCCCCACCGCCCCGGCTGTGCAGGTGGAGAGAGGGCGGTCGGAAAGCTTTTCGCCAAGGATCACGAACTCCCTCTGTGACAGAGTTGGTAGAGACCTTAATTTCCGTCCCGTGTTCTAATTACGAGATGTTTCCTCCCACCCCGCAGTTACTTTTATGCAGTTGAAGTAATCTACCTCTCACCATCCCACCCAGCCTTCTGTGCTTCTGCCGAGGCGGCTGAGCGCCAGGAGCTGCTTAGAAGATATGAATGAAAGTCTGGTGTTGTGATTACGGCTTGTAGATGATGGAGCATATCGTATACAAGATAAGGCGTACAGCTATTGCTACTCACAGCCTGCAAATGTATACATATATATAGATATATAATTGTTACCCGCTCCTATTCTACTATTGGAATTTATAAATCCTCTTCTGGTACCCAACAGAAAATGGGCTAAGCTTAAAAAAATTTGCATCCAATTTACACAAATTCTACACAGAAATATGAGCCCAAAGGGCCACTTTGCAGAGGTTATTTTTTTTTCAATAAAATGTGGTAGATCTGCCTGGACAAAAGATTATGGAGGCACAGGACTATGTTGCTTTCCTATGTAAGTTTCCATAAACCCTCCCTCTTGGAGCTGACATAGCCTGTAGAATGATGATATGATTTTGTTCATTTGACTCATTCATTACAAAGTCTGTTGAATTTTTCAACAGTGTGGATCTCATCCCTGTCTGAGGCACGAGTTTGGAGGGTTCAGTTCATATTGCCAAAGGCCACCTCTCTCCCCTGGTTAGCTACTTAGCTGTACAGAAGGAATTTGAGGCCTCTACTTAAAAAATTAAAATGCTTGTTCCCTCAGTCCCATATGCTGATGCTGTTTCAGAGCCAGAGTGGTGTCCAAATGTGACTATGAATATTAATTTAATAGGGGAAATTGGTGAAAGCAAGATGAAAGAATTAGACACTTGCAGTGCTACTTTGCTGCTTATTATGGAAGCCTTCACTGGTGATTGAGGAGCATGTGAGTCAGTTAAAAGCACTGCAGTGCTGGAGAAAATGATTCTCAATTATCAGAACAAGAGAGAACAGAGCAATACGGAATTGATTTTGAAATTACTTGAAATCATGAGTGTGCATTAACTTTTTTTCTTAGTATACTATAGCTCCTCCTGAGTTTGTCTGAAGGATCTTTTTGACCTCATCTCCTGTTTAGAAGATCTTGTGATTCGGTAAACCTAGAGCACGTTGTGAGTGATTAAAACATGCTGCTCATAAGCATGAGTTACACCTGCTCAAATGTGAGGGCTACTCAAAATGAAGTGAGCTGCTTGATGTCACTGCACTGCTCATTGGTAAAACTTCATTTCCTCCTTATTGCCTTAGGAAACAACTTGCTTCTCAATTAAAACAGGAATAAGATTCTGACTTGGGAGGCAGAAACCAGGATTTTTCTGTTCTGTGACCACACACCCACAATACAGTAATAGTACCTTTGAAGGAGGGATTGTAAGTGTTAAGATTTTCTCAGGGTATGACAGTCAGAGGCTGGGGATTTATATGCTTTCAGAACTTCCCACATCTCTTTCTTCCTTCCCCATTGTATGTCCCCAGTCATTCCCACATCACTGTTCTTCAGGCTTTGCTGAAACTCAGGATTTCCATGGCTTCTTTGGGACTTTCACGTGTTTCACAATACTTTCCTGGTCAGCTAATGAAAAAAAAGTTGTTGTTAATAAATGGGAACACATTCATGGGATTAATCAGTACTTCAAAGCAAGAAAAGGGAAAATGGGACAAGCTGCTCTCTTTGGAAACAAGAATCTCCTTTGTTTCCAGAATCTGTATTGGTGTAACTACAACGTAATATAGAATAGCAAAAGTTTATAAACAATACTTTTTCTGTAAAACTGGTCTCCTATATGTGTTAACTCTGATTTCCCTTCTGTCTTCTTTATCAATCTCTGTCAAGTCAAACTTTCATTAGCAGCTCTACATCAGTTATCTCCTTTTTTAGTATAAGAAATGCACATTAATCTTTTCAGAATTTCTTTACCTTCTCAGTTATGTTGCATATTTCAGCTGTTTTCCATTACTTGAGTATTTTCTGCCTCAGACAGGGAATAGCTCTTTTATTCCTTCAGTTGTCCAATGCACAGCCAGCCCCTCTAACCTACTCCTCACCCTCCAAACCTGGGAAACCTGTGTTTTGTGCTTCTATGCACAGCAAACTGCTTCTAAGGTAACCCGCCCAAACTCTCTTGATCCACCTTGTGCTTGAGGTTATCAGATATGCCAGAGCAGATGACTGATTTCAGCATAATGTTGTCAGTTTTAGTGCCTGTTGCTTTTGTCTTCTTGAGTAACTGCTGCTTTACTTGAGGATTCTGAATATTAAGTGCATTTCTTGCTGGCTTTCTGCTTTGGTTGTTTGAGTACCTTTGGCAGGTAGACACTTATCCTTTTCTTCCACTTAAATACGTTTACGGTCCCTGATTCCAAACTGATGTCCTTGAAATATCTAGATGGTTTGTCAGCTCTTTGTTTAGCCTCTATCTGGCATTACTTTACCTTTTCAGCCATCACATTTTGTCCAGATACTTTTTCATCTGAGAATCTTGTGCTGCTCCTGCCACTATTTGCGTGGAAAAGCCTACGTACTTATATGACAAAGCTGCTACAACAACGTACATTTTGTTAATTTATGTTACCACAGCAACTGAGTCATGCAAAAATTTAGTGTTTCATTGTTTGGTATTGCACTTTGGCATTCTGATAAAAAGCTAGGGGAACATAGTCTGTGTGTAGCTGCTATGGAGCTGGGTTTTAGCTAGGTAGATAACCATGCCTATCGAGTAGGTATTAATAGCTGCTGTCAAAATGGATTTACCAGGTAGGATCCTGTAGGAATCTAAATCCAGTTCTGCTCAGTTCTGTGAGGAATTGCAGGCATGCTGGAAGAGGGGATCAGGATTTTGACGCTTAGAAAACTGGTCTAAAAAACGTAAAACACAGGTTGGGGGGACAAAAGCAATGAGCCTAGACAGCTATAAAAAATTGCACAAATTCAGGAAATGAACAATGCGTGAAAAAGTAATCTTCCAGAAAGGAATCTGAAGTCTATGATAAGTCACAAGCTGAGTATGAGTCAGTGATGTGTTTTCCTGGCAAAACCAGTAAACATTCCAGGAAGATATAGATGTGAGGAGCAAACTGTGGGCTCTGTGCAATAATGGTAGGACATCAGGGGAAGGGCTGATTTTGTGCACCATAGCTCAGGAACTATGTGAATGAACAGGAGTCAGTGCAGGTGGCAACAAGGATAGACAGAGGACTGGGAAGACTGAGGGAGCTGGAGGTGTTCAGGCTAGAGAAAAGAAGGCATAAGACAGACATGCTAAGACTCTTCGTATACTTAAAAGGCCATTGCAAAGAGAAGGAGAATCGTCTATTCTTAGGTAGGGTAAGATGTAATGGACTTAAATTGCATCAAGGAGGAAAAGCTTTTCTAATGGTAACATTAGTGAGGCACAGCTTTATATCACAGCGTGTAATGGTGTCTCTGTTACTGGATGTCTTTAAGCACGTACTGGACAAATATTAACTACTATTGATCTGGCATTGGAATTGGAGGATGGACTAAGTGACTAATCAAGGTCTGTTACAGACCTATTTTTCTCTGATTACGTATAATCTGAGGATTCTCATTAATCATAATTTCTTTATCCAGTCCCATTGGACCTTCTGTTTTCTTTTCAAGTCAGATCCCTGGTCATCTCTCTGTTCTCTGAAGGACAAAAGAATGTTTTGTTCCTTTTTTCTTTCTGTGTAGTTAAAGACCAAAGCTTTTCTCATAAACTGATGAGTTGTATTGCATTTTACTGCTGAGATAACTATTATAATTACACGTGAGTCAAACATGCAATAAAAATTATTTGGATGACTGTTGCCAGTCTATTCAGACATGTTCTACATAAACTGTACAAAATATTAACATAAATCTGAGGTTCTCTAGTCATATACTAGAATCGATTATACTAATATATACTAGACTGTACTATTACTCGATTCATAATATGTTACTGTATTCCAGATCAATCTAATGCACATAATCCCAAATTCTCTGATCTTCACTGACAGGAACTCATAAAAGTTTTTAATGTAAACTGGACTTTGTTACTTGTTTTTTAGGCATGATTTGGTTTTGAAAAGTCTTGTATATTTAAAAAAACCCATTCACTTCTACATTTCAGTTTAAGTAGCTTATACCAAGAAAAATTGGCCTTGTTTACTTGGCAGATCTGATCAACAGACAGCATTCTTAATAGGTTTTCTGGGGTTTTCTTTCCAATCATATTTTCTATTCTAAGTAGGTATTACTTCTTTCTGCAAACTTTTGTGTTTATAGCCTTAAATCAGCATGTCTGTCAGAGCAGACCCATGCACATTTTGGGCACTCTAGAATAAAAAAAGCTATTGCAGTAATTGCCAACGCTGAATACTTTATTTGCTGATCTTTTAAAGAGAATGGCCATCAGAAGTTTAAACCTACTCTTTATTCCCCTTAAGGACAACTGGCAAACTTTACAGTCATTTTATCCTATCAGAGAATGAGGATTTTCTTTCTGTAGTTATTTTTTATTAAAGATTAATAGTATGTTTTTCTACACAGAACATGTATTGCCCATGTACCTCTGCTGATCCACATATTCATAGGTGATGGAGAAGAAGAGCTGGGGAACAAAGTGACAAAATTTCTCAATAATATTTGATTTCTCAGGGTCATAAAAACTAAAATCTATCAATGAAGAACCATTGACTTCATGTAAGTCCAAGGATATTGGAATTGTCATGAAAATGTCAGTGTTGCTGAAAGAAATACATATTAAGAAAAGAACAGGAATCATAAAGTATCATTATGCCCCTATTTGTGCTGCTCCAGTTTTTTAATGCCACAAGCAGCTCTTGCCTTCATCTCTCAGAAGAGATACAATAGAACTAGAAAAAAGTAATATGGATAATCAGGGATATGGGACATCTCTTCCACGAGGTGTGACTGAATAGACGGATTCTTTCGCCTGAAAAGGACTCAGCCAAGAGAGTGTATGAGAGGGATCTGTAAATCATGGATGGCACAAACCCCATGAACTGAATATCTGTCTTTATATTGGAGCTAGGGAGCATCACATAAAATTGTCAGATGTCGGTTTTCAGAGACACAAAAGGAGAAATTCCCTGAAACTATCAAAGTTTTCGGAAAGCAAGTGGGTATGCCCATGGAATAAAAATCCATCTAGAGCTGTTAAAAGCTAAAGTGTAGAGATCTCTATTTCAGCATGTCTGTAAGGCAGCCCCAATTTCCAGCCTTGCTGGAGCCTTTACACCTTCGTTTAATTCTTGTGTTTGACAAAAGGTACCTTCAGCCGGCCGCTGTCAGAGAGAGATCCTGGGCTGGACTGAGACATGTGCCCCAGTGTGAGCATTCTTACTTTGTTGTTAATTTGGCTGCTGACTGAGAAGGTTCTGACACCCTCTGACTTGTGTGGGTCTGTGTTTCTACAATATTACAGCACTGTGGGAGACACAGCCTGGGAAGTGATCAAAAGAATAAGCAGGAGGCAGGAATCTGCCTTTGATAGGTAATTTTTTTAAAAGTAAACAAAAAAGAAAGGGAAAAAAAAGGAAAAAAAAAGATTGCCTCTCACATCCTTGGGCACAGTCAAACAGGGACAGATGCCTGACTCCATTATCACCTCCTGCATCCTGATAAAACCAAGCAAACTCCTAAGGCACTTTAAGGCCACAAAAGGGGTCAGTAATGCTGGGGGTGGGAGAAAAAGTGAAGAAATTCCCTTGCTGTGCCTGCCAGAGAGTGACTCAAGTGGATGCAAAACTACTTTCTGCAGCTGGGAGACATCACTTGGGGCATCCCTGAAGTGGGTCAGGGCAGGGGTCATGCTCACTGTTCTCAGAATTTCCCAAGCATCAGCAAGAAGTATTCATTGTCAACATATCCAGAGGTATGATTGAAAACTAGCATGGGAATCTTCACTGCAGAGCACAAGAAAGTACGAAAAAAGTCTTATTGACATGAATATTAAACAGGCTTTCAATCAGCAGGATGAGTATGTGTTGGCTTCTGGAGACCAGGAAGGGTGTAAGTCACCTCAAGCAGCAGCTGACTGGAAAACTGTGGGACTATACAGGCAGAGGAAAAAAGCCAGTACTGAGGGATTCTTCATACCTGTGATCCCCTCTGGGCTGTGAAGAACAGTTGTAGAGGGTGATGGAATAACCCAGCAGTAAAAAAACAGTTTAGGAAGGTCTTTATTTACCCCATATATTCATCTATTGTGACTGTCATGCTGTGGTTTAGTGGATAAGGAGAGAAGAATATGGGAGTGTAAAATGCCCTCATACGATGTATTTACTATTGGTTATTTGTATTTTGAAGCAATGAAAATTCAAGCAAAAGTAGTTGCTACAGCATTTCAAATTTCGAATCAAAAGCCTTAAAATATTGAGCACTTTTGCATTCATGCATTTTACAGTATTTTTGTTGAGTAAAATAATTTGTGCTTCCATCTTTAGTTGGGGTTTTGACTCCTTAATTAGGAAGAATTTTTCACTGAAATATCCTTTAGTTTATCTGAAAATATTTTAAATGCTAAAAATTCAAATGAAAGAGCATTTGGGTGATAATTTTCAGATACTCAAATGTTTTATTTTCTTCACAGCTGGCAAAAATTGGCAGAGCATTACAGAGGAACAAGTTCTTTTCTGTTCTTCTGCAACCAATATGACTCTTAGTCATATTCTGCTGTTTCACCAGATAGTAATTTTATTATAAGTTTTATACCTCAGTACTGTGGGTAGTTGGTGTTTTTTTAAGGTGAAGTGATACCATTTTGTTTCCTTCATTCTGGTGAAATCTCATCTTACTGATGCAAAAAACCCTCCCGAACACCAATGCTTGTGCTTTTTTTTTTTTCTTCCTGGAGGGGGGTTAGTGTTATTTCCTATAGAATTCTGTTTCCTCATGGCTCAGAAGTGAGCACAATAGTTACCACAAATGAACAAAATGGCTTTTGGTTGCAGTGAAAATTCATTTTTTTCAGGAACTGTGCAATTTACCCAAAAGCTGCGAACAACATGGTACCATTTTCTTAATGGTTTTGCATATCATTACTGAGAGAGCACTAATATCTTCTCTCCTAATGATTGCTGTTCTTTATACCTCATCTCCTTGGAGATGAGAATCTCTACTTTCTTTATTCCTTCCATTTAAATAATTTTCTGCCCTCTTGTTTTGAACAAAGACCTGAAAGCAAGCAAGTATTGAATTGTCTCAGTATTTATTTATTTATTATATTTGAGATAGAAATGCTATGATAGTTGGGACTGAGCATCCATGTTGTTAGACTTTGTTTCACTTTGATTTCTTTACCAGTTTTTGAACCAACAGAACAGTTTCCAGTGCCTGTGTTTTAGTTGGAGGGCAGTATTGACTTTAGACACTTAGCTTCACTCTGCTCCAATCTTTGAGTCTCTTGGAGCCTATTTCACCCATTCCTGACCACCTTTGTATGTCCTTTACTGCGATGGTGATGAGGCACTGGCACAGGTTGCCCAGAGGAGTTGTGGGTGCCCCATCCCTGGAAGTGTTCAAGGCCAGGTTTGGTGAAACTTGGTCTGGTGGAAGGTGTCTCTCCCACAGCAGAGGACTTTGAGGTAGATGATGTTTAATGTCCCTTCCCACCCAAACCGTTCTATGCTTTTATGACTATAAGTACAATCATAGAAATAATAGAAAATAGTATGAGAAGAGATATTATTTGGCCCATCAGTATACTCCAGAGCAGGATCATCTCCATGTAAATTAGTACTGAAGGTGTTTGTCCTGCTTCTAGGTAATGTGTATTGATCAAGACACCATACACTCGGTAGGCAAAATTCTCCAGTACTGACCAGTCTGTACTGTTTTAATAGTTTCCCTGAGAAATGCCTTTCAAATAATCATCCTGGGATTAATTCTGTAATTGTACATGTCTAAGTTTCTGCTGGAAGAAGTGGAGATATGGATTGTTCTTCATTTGTCTGCAGAGGGGTCTTTAGACCTGTCTGAGATGGAAAGAACACCCCTAATATCTAACTTATATTGAAAACTATTTCACTCTGTCTCATCCATAGAACAAGGATGGAGTGCAATTTATTCATTTCCTCTTTGTTGTACTTTTTATCCTTATTTTTCATGTTGTTTGTCATCTTCTAAAGGCTAAACCTGTTGCTATTTCTTTAAACACTATTTATTCTCAACTCATCCTTTTTGTTCCTCTTTTAATCGTTTCAGCTGGTTCACACAATTCTCATAATAAGGAACTTGAAACTAAGCACGTGGTGGATGAGAGACTGCATGGCATTAAACATCCTCTGCAAGAACCTCAGCTTATGTTTTAGGAGGGCGTGTGGGGAACTTGATCAGACGAAAAGCCCTCTCCCATTACCTCATCACTGAAGCAAAAGTAGTACATGCAGCTCTGCATTGCTCACTTCATGCTGTATTTGCTCTGAAACTGAGAGCTGCATACCAGTGAGCCACAGGGCCTGTTAGGAGAGTATCAAAATCAGCAGGCACCATATCAGCAAGAGTGCTGGCTCTTTCTTGGTATTTTATGTCTACAATGCTTTTAAAAAGACGCTTGCAAAACCAAGATGCCAGAAGTGCTCTTTTATTGTCTCTATTGCAGGTTTAAGAAGGTATCACCTTCATTCTTGAAGCTGTGGAGTAAATTTTCAAATTAACATGTGAGGGAGGAATACTGAGAGGATTTTTTTCATGTATCTGAAAGGCAAGTTGATCTAAAAATATGGTCCATTGTAGTTCAGTGTTCAGAAATATTACTCTTTTCAGTTCTATTTTTATAAACAGCTTAAATAATGGTTCCTTAAAAAAAATTCCTTATTACTATAGTACATCCTATGATGGAGGATAATTGTTTCTGAATCTTCTACTTGTTCATCTGTCAATCAATCTATAAGAAACTCAGAACAGTTTTTTGAGAATTACAGAACAAGCTTCAAGTAGAGTGAATTGGCTGAAGTCAAATGAATTACAAAAGAAAATGAAGTACAAATTACCAGACTGATGTTAGAATTGTAGGAGAATGCATGAGTATCTGCAAAGAGCATTTGGGGCAAATCCATGCTACTCTGATCATACCCTAATTTTAATAGCATTATGATACCAATAATGACCCTAAGGCACAGGTAACCTGGGATTCTGAATTTCACATGATTATCGTTGGTTTAGAGAAATCGTCAAAGTTTCAAGAATAGAAACTAAGACTGAAGATAGAAAATTTATTTAATGTTGCTGTTGCTCATCTAGAAACATTGTATTTAGCTCCTGCTACTTTGACGTTCTGGGTTCAAAGTCATCTGAGAGGAAAGATAAGACATACTCTTCTTTGTGAAGACAGAGATGAATTAATTTTTCAAGTCTAAACTGTCCTTGCACCTCCAGATCCCTAGGGCAGAGCCTACTGGAATGAGGTTTTTTTGATCAGTTATTTTGATGCAGACCCTGGATGGGTCCCGACTATGTGACTTGACAGATGAACTGAAGATTCTTATGTTAAAAACCTGAGAATTCTTTGGTTTTGTGATTGTGAAACTGAAGATGAATCAACATCTTGATATAATACCTTCTGCTTAGTGGTATTATCGAATAATATTTAAGATTTTCCACTGGCACTATAGAGCTTTGAATTCATATTGCTATTCATTAACAAATCTCTCCTGCAGTATTCTCTTACTATTATTACTGCCACTTGATATAATTTAAAAATCAAGTTATTGGCAAATCAGAATCAGTTTATTCATAGAATCACAGAATCACAGAATATTCTAAATTGGAAGGGACCCAAAAGGATCACTGAGTCCAGCTCCTGGCTCTGTATTTTTTGTCAGGAACCACACCATGTGCCTGAGAGCATTGTCCAAATGCTTCTTGAACTCAGGCTGGTGCTGTGACCACTTCCCTGGGGAGCCTGTTCCAGTGCCCAACCACCCTCTGGGTGAAGAAGCTTTTTCTACTATCCAACCTAAATCTCCCCTGACACAGCTTCACGCCATTCCCTCGGGTCCTGACACTGGCCACAACAGAGCAGAGATCAGTGCCTGCTCCTCCTCTTCCCCTCACAAGGAAGTTTTAACTGCAATGAGGTCTGTCCTCAGTCTCCTCTTCTCCAGGCTAAAAAGACCAAGTGACCTCATCCATGAGGAGTGGCTTTCCCTCAAAGGCCCTTCACCCATCTTCACCGCCCTCCTTTGGACACTCTCTGATAGTTTCATGTCTTTCTTACATTGCGGCACCCAAAGCTGCCCCCAGCACTCGAGGTGAGGCCGCCCCAGTGCAGAGCAGAGCAGGACAATCCCCTCCCTTGTCGGGCTGCCGATGCTGTGCCTGATGCCCGCCAGGACACGCTTGGCCCTCTTGGCTGTCAGGGCACTGCTGGCTCATTGTAATGTACAGCTGCTTCTACATTTCTCCCTGGCCTTTGGGGTATGGGTTTTGTCTTTATAAGGTTTTACATTGTTCAGGACTTGCTGACATAAAGGACAACCTGTTTCATCCAGTTATTCAGTTATTTTTTGTTGTTTGCATTGTTGTTACACTTACTGTTAGTAGTAAATTGAAGATTTGTTCTGGATGTTGAATGGGGAAGGAAAAGAGGAACTCTGTCTCTTTCATAGCACATCTAAATTAGAACAAGATAAGATAGATGGTGCCACAGTCAGAGGCATGTGATCTGAACAACCATTGGTTTTGGAGATATGAAATGAGAGATTTCAAGATTTAGATGTAGATAGTTCCATTTTTCTCATTTGAAAGTGACTTTTCTACTGAAACTGTATGATGAAAAAACCCCGAATCAGCAAAACTGAACTGAAATCTCTTTTTAAACCCTGGCCTTTTTTTTTTTTTTTTTTTTAAATTGATACAAACACTTCTTCTCCTGAAGGGTTGGAGAATTTCAGTTTCTGAAAATTTTCTTCAGGTGGGAAAATCATTTGAGGTTTGCTTCTTGCCCAGAGGACAGTGGGATGAGGGAAGGCTCTTTGGGTCTTGTGGCACACACTTCAGAAACACAAGGTTGCATACTGTAAACTCTATAGCTTTGGATCAATATTGAGCAATTTTATAGTCACGCTCCTTGATTTTGACTTTTTCCAAGTAATATATAATTGCATTACTAAGCATGTCACTAGTACTTCTCAAAATTTAGAGTTAACTGTGCTGTAGGTCACCTGTGTTAAAGGACATCTTCTCTTGAGAAGCACCCTGAGAAGCAAACTGAAACCATGGCTCACTGCTTAGCATTTGAGAGGTAGGATGTGGAAAAGGCCCTGACCCTGGTTCTTTATTTTTTCTTGTCAGGATAATTTTAGTTACCTCTATTGCTTTTACTTTATGTTTGTTATATCTGTAGTTGGTCTGAATTTGTTTGAGAACTGCAGGCTATTGAACTTAAGGCAAAGTGACATTAAGTAGGGTTGATTCTGTGTTAGCAGAAGATTTATTATTGTTTGGGCACACTGTTGTGGGGTGAAATCTCACCATCTATTTAAAAATGGTGGTGTGAAAAGATTAACACCTTAGAGAGGCATAATCGTTTCCGATTTGATGTTTCAGTATGTCCTACTGCAGAATTTGCTGGTTTGATTGCTCTGCATGCAATTTGTCAAAATTACTTATGGAAAACATGATTTGAAAGGGTGGCATCTTAGGCAGAAGTGAAAAAACAGCTCAGAAATCCTTTCCTAACCCAAATATACTTGCCCCATGCTACGCCTGCCCTAAAAAGGGATGATTAATCTTTCAAATGTCTTTAAGTCCCCAAAAGTATTCCTGCATTTTACTGTGCATAGAACACATTAGCTACAATGTATTATGATTGCCTTCATGGTTCATGTAAAAATAATACTGCAATTGTTTATTAAAACCCAGGATTAATTTAGTACAGGTATAGAGGAATGTACATAATGCTGGATGGAAAACTGCTTCTCTGAAAACCCCCAGCATGTGGGTTTTCAGCGAACGAGGACATTTGGTGAAGTTTCAGTTTTCATAGATGAAAGGTAAGAAAGATTTACATTTATACATAAACATGCTCAGCAGGGGGAAGGCTCGTCTGCCTCACAGCTTGCGGCAACTGTTCAAATGAAAATGAACACTTCTGAGGAGTACTATTCTGGGAAGTGTGCTAAGAGTCCATGCTGCTCACTGTGCCAATGGCCCCAAGAGCAATACACCTTAGATGTATCCCACAACATGGGCTGGCTAACAAGCATGTCCTCAGCTTCAAAGGGTTATGGAATTCAACAATTGTTTATTGATCATACATGAAAGAGCTCAGCAGCTTGTAGTGAAGGTTCCATCATATACCAGAAATATCCAGACTGTGTCCTAGGGAGTGACACAGGTTGGTAATGAAACATTAGTACAATTACTAAAGCAGCAGGAGCTAGGGAGGCGGGAAGAGTCTGGGCTCTGTATCTGCCTTGGCACCAGAGCACTTGTATTTCTGATTTTAATGAAATGCTGACCAGTTTGGGACAGGCCTCTGTTGCAAAATCCTCAGTGGATTAGTCTTACTAGAAGTAAATCTGCCTCGATATTTTTTGAGGGGATGAGTGCAGAGCTACTCTGTTCCTGGGATAGATAGGAGAAATGGTGTTCCAGATTCATGTGTAGCTGGAGGATCCTCTTGTTGGGGATGGGAGGAATTGCTTGATGGTAACATTAAACAGCTTTGATTTTAGCTCATGTCAGTTAGTGGGTTTTGCCCCTGCTAACAGTCCAGGCAGCTGCTACCTAGGTGTTCTGCATGAGATTTATGATCACTTTGAATCCTTGGGTGGTTTTTGATTGGCAACCAAACGGTGCCTGTTTGTTGAGCAGAGGAATGTTTGCTCCCTACCATGGAGAAAACAAATCCCCCGGCTGCTTCTTAGTGCCATAACCTTTTAGAGACAAAGCTGGGTGTTCCGGGAACAATCTCATGTCATGTGAGAGGGAACCAAGAGAGTACTAAAGAGAAATCACAAGGTCTTCGCCTCATCTAGGTCTTACTCAAAAAGAAATCACTTGGTCTCATATTTGCTGCTTTTTTTTAGGTGGCAGTGAGGCTTTAAAGTAAGAGACAGTTGCCTGACATCAGCCAGGCCTTGAATTTAGTCTTACCTCCTTCTGCAAGAGGCATTGCTCACCAAAGATTAGATACTTGTAGCCCAGGCTCAGCATAGCCATCTTTATAACTGTTTATAGGTGTCTTGCCAAAAAAATTAGCATAATATGTATTAGGACTGGCTCTAGGCATATTGCTGCATGAAGGAAACTTCTTTATATGCTTCTCCAAATGTGTTGCTGAAGGCTACAGTTGCAGGAGGATGATACTCCAATAATGGTTTGCATAAAGTTAAGTTTGTATCCTGTTATCCAAGAAGAACTTGCAGCACACCTCAACAAAACTTGCTGTTCTTGCCTCATTTTCTGTTAAAACATTTTCAGATCATCTTCTAGTATTACTGCATGTATATTTGCATCCTACTTCATCAGTATGGTCAATCTGCCATATTTGCACAGGTAACAATCTTCTGTATTAGAAAAATGCCAGGTCCTTGCCTTAGATGTCACAACAACTCTTCCCATATCAGCCCTTATTTTGAGGATTAATTAAATTTGACTGAAATTATGTCATACCTTGGGATTAACACTTTTTATTTGAGAGTGGATAAATGTTTCCTTCTTTATTGTGATTTAATGTTTGCCTGAGTGAGAGTTTTGTGTTTGGAAGAAGGCTAACGTGTCTCTCATCCCACGCCTGAACTATCTACTAGGCTTCCAATGAGTCTGAAAGGGAATCTGTTGTCTTCAGGATCACCCCTAATTCTGGTGTATTTTAGTCTCTACTTTGCCAGCTACTCTAAAATCACACAGAAATATGTGACGTTCTTTCTTTTTTGTTCACCTACAAAGCTCTCAGGTTGATCACTGGATCCAGTTCTTCAATGATCCTCACCGTCACATTTGCTTGTCTTGAAATGGATTCTGATTATTCTGGTTCAAACTTATATCACTGCTTTTCTCCAGAAGTCTTCAAAGAAGAATTCAAGGAAGTCCTCAAGTGAACCTCTGTAAAGCTATTTGTGGACTTTTGGAGTACAGTTTATAACTGTAAAATATAGCCACTGAAAATGAAATTTTATGTGAGCATATTATTTGAGTATTCCATCTGATACAGAATGTTTATAAAAAGATGAAAAATGTAAGTGCTTACTGGTGCTTTATAGATAATAACTATGAAGATACCAAAATTAATCTGGGAACAATAACATTGGTGGCAAATAACTCTTCTCTTTCCCTGTGGTCCCCCAGGTCTGACTTTCTGACACTGGGATACCATGATGTGTGCTAGAAAGCTGATAAAGCCTCTGACAGTTCTATGCTGGTCATTGCACATGAAATAACATTTTACACTGAGCAGATGTTGTCACAAAGTCTTTACTTTGGACATGCCTGGTTCAGCTGAGGGAGCAGATTCATAGTGCAATTTCTCACTGTCCATTCCTGGCCTGATGGCACTTATACTTCACTGCTCTGTTGAGGGGATGTGGAGGAAATGGAACCTTTGGGAGTTTTGTCTTTTTTTAAAATTTTACTTCCATTATTGTAAACTGCAGTAACTCCAGCTGGTGCTGATGTGTTTTTAAGAGCTCCAGCTATTGCCTGCAGGAGGCTTTATATATATATATATATATATATATATATACTTACACATATAAAAATATAAGATTAAATATTTTCTGCATATTCATCTTTGAACTACTAATTTATTCATTGAGTAGCAATCAATTGAGGTATGTTTTAAAAAATCTTGTTTTTCCTCACAGTGCCCTGATATCTATGTAGTATCAGGGAGGATGGCATTACTAACCTATACCACGTGATGTTCTGCACCTGTTGATTGTGCTGTTTTTTACTTTTCATTCTCAAGAAGTGCAGTACTTAACAGATACCTTGAAAAATTGTTCTATCTTGCCATATTTTTCTTCATATTTGATGAATGTGGTTTCACCATGGAAGATTTTGATAGAGGGTTATTTTTCTCCTCTGCTTGGTGATTTTGTGCCAGTCTTCATGAAATGCTGATGTGTTTTTCTGTCCAGAGAAAGCATTGAATGATGATATTAACATTTAAGGGGAAAATGACTGATCACAGAGGATTTGCACTAGCAGCTATGGAAAGAGCCCTGTTCCCTTCAAATACTAATGGGTTTTACATTAAACTAAAATAAAGTTATCACAGCCTTATTGCAGTTACTTGCAAACCAGCCAGGATCATGTTTCTGTTAATTCTGCATCCACACTCTTTGAAAAAAAAACATTGCTATAACCTGTCAGATAGTGTTGATCATAGGAACTCTGATGTGTGCCACTTTAGGATAAAGTGTCCTCAACTGCTGTCAGTTTTGGTGGCATTGCTGCCTGTGAGTGACCACTCCAAACAGTCCCTGTGCAGAACTGCTGCTACCTGGCTCCATCTGCAGCCCTAGTCAGGAAGCAGATGCTCCCAAAGGGCAGCTCAGGGTGCTCAGAATGACTGTCCCACCACCAACTCCATTTGTGCTGAGCTCATAGCACGCTTCCCACATTGTTTTGACCCAGGCCAGCTGTTGCTCTGTTGGATAAAGCCTGGTTTAGCACAGACCTGGGACTATTAGGGACATGATTTAGTGGTGTACTTCACTGTGCTTGTTTAATGGTTGAACTTTTTGATCTTAAATATATTTTCCAGTCTAAATGATTCTGTGATTCTGTAATTCTGTTTCCTACAGGCAGTTTGGATGAGGCAACTGTTGTAGTGGATGGATGAAAGAGGGTATCTGCATGGATGTAGACTGTGCTGAGCCAGTTGGTCAGATAAGAGTACCTGAGCTGTTCTATTTAACTACACAGGTGTGCTGTAACAGATAGTCAAATGAACTTCATTGTCTGTATTTATTTATTGTCTATAATTATTCCCTGTCATTTGAGTTTAGAAAGTATTACAGGAGTGCTTTGAGATAAATATCTTGAGAAAAGGCTGTGAGATCCTCAGAAAACCTGGCTCAGGACTGCTTAAGCACCATTGATTAAGTGGAGCACAGTATTTAATGAATCTCTGCCATTTCTTTTCCTACTTTAATGGTCTTCCATGCTCAGCATAAGTAACACTCAAAAAGCATGGAGAAGTAAGTGAATGGTATATAAACCCTCCTCCCTAAAATAAATGATAGGAGAAAAATAGCCTTAACATCAAAGGCACATATTACTCTATTGCAACACGTGAAAATTTCAATTCCTGTAGGAGTGAGTTGTTGTCACCCATTGTAACTCTTTATTACTCTCTTTGACATAAGGAAAAACATTTTTAAGGCCCTCTTAAAACATTAGGCAGTGTGCTACATGCAACCATCCAAAAAAGCAGCTCGTTCTGCATCTAAAGAGTCCTTTTGGTCTCTCCTGCAGTACTTTAACACACAGCCTGACTAGAAGAATACAGCGTGCTGCTCCACCCTGCTGTCCTGAAGGCTGTCCCTGATCACAGAGCACAGTCCCAGCTGTGATGTGCCATATGCCAGAGGCCTTCCATAGGTCTCAGTCAGCTTAAAGACAACAACACTTGACTGTGCCAAGTGACAGCGTGTTTGCTTTGTGACTGTGCCCTACCCTGTATTGTCAGCCCTCCCAGTACAGTGCCTGGTCTATGGACAACATCCCCTGAAAGCCCTTTATGCCACTAGCATGAGCCTCCTGGGACCCTGCTCCTGCTGCTTCTGGGGTGGGGTGTGATGGAAGATGATGTCCTCTTCTGGGGACGTTCTGGACTTGTCCCATAACCAGGCATACTCCAGCTTCCCCAAGGTCCAAGGCAGTGCCATGCTCTGAGAGAGGTGTATTTAAAGCCCTGAATGTGCTGGAGCTTGTTTAATGTCAGAGGAACTTACACATACTAGCATCTAAATAAATACCAAACTAACTGCAGACTCACCAACATGGAAACCCCTTTCAAGCTGAGCTTTTAATTAGGAATCACCATTCCCAAAATAACCATCTAGCTTGTCCCATAGGTCACCCCAGCTGTCTACCGTATTAATGAGACCAGGAATCACTCTGTCTTCCAAGTGAAAATATGTAGCAGGTGTCAGCATCCTTTCAAAGGCAGAAGGCCAGGCGGAATGTTACCTTTGCAAATTAAAGGTCAGATGTGCCAGCAGAGAATTGCAGGAGCCAAAACAAGATGCCACTTATCAGATATTTGAAGCATCTTGGCTCAGTATGAAGCATGGGATGGTGGAACAGGGATCTGAAGTCCTTATCTCTCCTGTCCTACAAGATGTCATGGCTCTGCTCTGAGCTCCAGCTCTCTGTGTTCCTTGTGGACTCTGCCCATCAGGTTCCTTGGTCTCTGAGCAGCAGGTGGCCCATCCCTCATACTCAGCAGGGACTAGCTGCTCGTAGCTGCCGGTAAAGTGATTATTTTGAAGGGCAGCAGCCTAAGGGAGGTGGGGTAGGGTTAAGGATTGGAAAGATGTCCACAAAATTACCAACATCAGTTTTTGAAAAGTTGTGACTTAGATTTCTACATCTCCCCCTCCTTCCCGCTTCCCTGCTCAAATTGTTGCTCTTTGCTTTAATCACTCTAGGACAAACACTGACTTATTTTTTCTGCTGGCCCTCCCTTCTCACTGCCTGCTCATGTCTCCATACTTTATTCCTTCATGGTAAGAGATAGAAATGGGATTAATTTGTGGCAAAGACCAAGCTCCTCACATGACCGCTTGACACCAGGCATTGAGCTGGAAATGGGGAGGAGTCCAGGTAACAGCCTGGCAGCCAAAACAGACTTTACCTACAGCTGAGGATGGAGACCCCATTCCCAGACCTTATGCAAATTCAAAGGGCAGAGGGAAAAGGCAAAAACATGCAGGAAAATTTATTTTAACAGGGTCAGAGGAGCAGGGCTGAGGATGGGGGACTCAAGGAGCAGTTTTGTAGTTCTGTGCAAAAAAAGGCATTAAGTAGCAGCACCAAGGTGTTTGTGATATCTCTGCCTTCCTGACTCACTGGTGGGATTGCCTATGGCAAGTGCTTACTTTACTTTAAAATTGGTCCAGGACGAGGATCTTCTTTTCTGAGAGTAATTAAAATGCATAGAAAAATATGTTTTTCCTTGTGTCTTTGCTGATGACTGCTGTCAGCCTGTTGCAGACATTTTGGCTTGGATATGTCAGGATTAGATCTGCTGTTATTTGGTGTCCTTCCTGGGTTTGCTCTGAGTCCATTTTATACTGCATGCTTCTACCTAGACCTGAAAGACCATTAGGATAAGCCGAAAAAGAATTTAGGAGAGTGTTTTGAAGGGGACACTGGTGGTCAGAGTCAAAGATGTCAGGATGTTTCTTTTCCACTAACTATAAGTGCTTGAAAACAGTGCTCATCACTCATCTTCTGCAAAATATATCCCTTAAAGTTGCCAAAAATTAGTACATAAAATTTTTAAAAATTGGATAATCATTTATTATGCATTTAGGTTTTTTGGCTAAGAGGATTATAAAAAAAGAGATGTAAAATGAGTGAGCTCTATAAAAACAGAATACAAATATTTTTTTTTCCCCTGTTGTGAAACAGTTTCCCATTAGCTGAAGTCTCCTCCTGGTGGGTCAGTTCCAGCAGCAGGGCTGAACTGTCCTTGCATTTAACACCTCTGAATGCTCCTGTGGTCATTACTTGCAGCAATACCCAGAACTAATTTGTAGAAACAATAGGTGAGAAAGGGAAAATTCAGTCTGAACATTTTGTCCTTGAAATTATAGGAAAAAGTTAATAACATAGCTAAAACCCTAATTAATATTATTTTAAATCTTCTTTCTGAACCAGAACTACTGACATCTCTAGTGTAATTTCCTGGATGCAAACCCATGACAACCTTTGTCCACATATCCCATATTGTAGGAATCAGAGCACCTGAACACATCCTTGTTTGTTGTCCTATTTAATCAACCTTACGTACCAGCAGCTTTGCCTCAGCAGCAATGCCTTGGGCATGATTCCTCATCCTCTGAGCCCTAACTCAGTACTTTGCACTACACCCTGAATGTAACCTTCCTTTTCTTTCTTCAAAGCCCTTAAGGGCAAAAACCAATTTTCTGGTAATAGTTCTGCTTTTATATGGATGGAAAAAATATTCTATCTATTTGTGGAAATGTACATTTGCCTTTCATGTCCTTTTCCTTTTCCTGTTAGCTAAAAAGATATTGCAAGAGTTTCTTTTTCCGTCATTGGATTTTTCCACATAATTAGTGAGAAATGGCAATTGCAGTGTTCACCATGTACTTGTGCTGTGAACAAATCACATTCAAGCACTGTGAAAAATGTAGTGTTATTTCCCACCAAACCTAATGAACAATACTCTATCACCTACTGAGTGGCAATCTGTAAAGCACTGTCTGCTCTGGAGTTGATGCAAAATCATAATTTAGGCTGATATTCTCTTTTTACTTACTAAGCCTAAGTTATATAAATTTGTAGTCCAAAAGATTATGCATAGGACACACTTTTAATTTCACAGAGTCCCTTCTGGAGGGGCTGTCATGGTTTTTGTCTGTCTGCAACCTGTGTATCAAACAGCCTCAGGCGTAAGGGTCACACAGGGCTAAATATGGGCTAGCTTTAGCCAGCTGTCTCAGGTACAGGTAGCAGGATAGCAGTGATGCTTAGCTTGTGCTGCCCATTTGCCCTTTGTCCCAGCCTGCTGATTGAAGCTGGCAGCTTTGGGGGTGCAGATAAATTCCCATTAATAGTGGAACTGGGGTCAGAAACCTAGTCATTTCTAAAATTACTTCAGCCTGAGAGGACTGAGATAAATGGGCTGTCTTGGAGGATAAAAAGTCCTCAACCCCTTCAGTTAAGCCTTCCAGTGAATCCACTTAGGTTTTTGTTGAGAAAAGCAAAGAAACACTCACTGCCCTGTTCACTGTCTTGCCAAGCCAATCAGGAAAATCTGAGGACTTAAAGAAAAGGAAGGTCATTAATTGTCACACACAACCCTGGTCTCTCCATGGAGTATAATGTCCCTTAAACAAAGCAACACGTCGCTGCTGCTGCACTGTGCAGCAGTTCCTCATCCAGTTGGGTACGTTCTGCATAACTGGAATGAAATAGGATGCAAAGGTGAAAAAAACAATTCTCAGTCATTTGCTGTTTTCTGTTTGACAACCCTAATAACAACAATTTAATAAATTATTCTTTTTTTTTTTTTTTTACAGGAAGCCGTAAAAGGTCAGTTTTCACTGTTAAGAGAACAAGATTTGTATTCCAGGTGTCCAGGGTGCTGTACGTGTACTGTGGTTAACATCCTCAGCATAAAATCTGAGTTTAACTCTGCTGGCCAAATTCTGACTCTAGAAGAATACAAAGGCCTGAACCCATTGTCCTTCAAAGACAATGAAATTACTAAAATGGACTTTCATCTAATACAGAAAACGCTCTAGGTTAACTTCAACCTCTGTTGAACTCCGTGCAATTGCTAAATATTTAGCTGGGTATAGCAGAACAGGAAATTCAGCTGGTTATTTCTGCAGTGAACCTTAGTTCTCAAGGCTGCAAACTCTCAGCTTGGTCATAGGACATGCACCTTACTACGTGCTTAGAAATCAGTGCAGCAGAGCTTGCTTTCTACTCATGCCTTTCACCGTAAATTAACTGTAGTATTTAACAGCTTTCAGCCAAAGAAGTCTTTCACACTTTATTGAAGAAGCCACTTTAACAATTACTTGTTAGATTACATGGAATAGCATAGGAAACTAGCTGCTATTTGTTTTAGATGGAATCAGAATCAGTACCCTTTTAAACAGATGCTTTTTCTAACAGTGTCAAAGCTGGGGATGTTGTGGGACATGCTTTACTCCTAATTACCATATGGGAACCCAGGTGTGATATTGGACACACTGTCCCCTTTTCTTGTACCAGTTTCCTGTGTGACTGAGAATTATAGCTGGAAAAAAACAGGACTGCATGGCACCTTACAGGTCACCTACTTGTCCTTTTACCTAAGGGAAAATGAACTGTAACTATGCCATCCCTGAAACATGTTTATCCAACAAGTTCTTAAGGGTGATGAGGATGAGCCTCAGGTGAGACCTCACCTGCTCTGAGCTGGTTGTAAATATCTTCCCCATGTTTCCTACTGGTTCACCTTCAGTGTATTCACCCATGAGATGATTTATGTCTCTTTGAAAGAATTTCACTTTTCTTTGTCTCATGCTTCTCTCCAGCTTTACCCTTTCCTGAGCAGTCCTTTGTCTTTCTGCCTGGATATTGCATCTGTAAATGGGAATTAGAGATGTATGGAAGCATAAATATTATGCTAAGGAAAAAGAGAAATAATTTTTCTCTTGTTTTTCAGCACAGGAGGTTGGGAAGAGAGACGACACTTCTCCTCCTGGTTTGGCTAATTCATAGCCAAGTTCCCAGCTGTACTTATTCAAAGCCATTATTGTGCCTCTTGCTTGCCTGGATAATACAAATCAGCTGGATGCACTGTGCCTGGAGGCATCAACTCTCATGTCCCCCAAGGCAGGAGGAACATGGAAAGTGACTTAGCTTTTTACTCAGGTGTAAGTCTGGTCCAGCCACCCTAAGTTTGAAATAATAAGAGAAAGTGGCACTTGGGGATGGTTCAATAGATGAATACAGAACTTTAACATTTGGAGCTAAAATTTGACACGGTCAACTTGCCCCAGATTTATGAAGACATGCGCACCCAGAGAGAGAACAGTACTATTTATAGGAGAGTGTAGTGTCACAGATGGAACAGATTAACCGAGATCATGGCCACATTTTTTTAAAAATTCAGTAGCAGATCTACATTTTAAGAGGTAGTTTCTTTCTGTTTCCTCTTAGCTTAATTTCAGCAGGGCTGAATTCCTGTTTTCAGGCTGGTTTACACAGACGGATTATCTGGCAGAACATAGTACAGACACTTGAAGAATTAGATTTCTGTAGCTGGTTGCCATAATTCACAGCATATTTAAGCCTGTAAAATTTTGCAGCAGAAAGAAAATAGAGAAGAAAAGATGGGAAGCAGAAGAAATTATCCCAAAGTCATTTGAAGATCATTAAAGTCATGGAGAGGAGATTCATTGCCATAATCTTTCATTTGGGCCCATAGAAGACAATTTATGAGAGCCCAAGGGCTTTGGAGTGAGTTTGTCTCTGGAGTTTATTACAGGTTGTGGGATTACAGCAAGAGTGAATTTAGAGGAGTCATCAGTCTCTCAACTCCTCAACACACTTCCCCTTTCTCTCCTTCTATTTTGCTCTTCCTCCTTGGCACCTCAATTTTGCAGCACATGGAGTAAGAGGCAGATGCCTTTCAGGTGAGACTGGGTTAGGGTATTGAAGACTCATCTGATTAATATGCTATGGGAAAGGAGGGTAGGTCAGGGAAGAAGAGGTGGCACCAGGGAGAGTTTACCAAGAGTCCTTTGCTTCACAGCTGCAGGCACTATCTACTTCTCCTAGAGTTTCCTGCACCTGTGAAAAGAGTGAAAAAGAGAATTTCTCCAGGCCTCTTGGACCAATGAGTATTGCTAAACCCCTGAGAAATAAAACTCTCTAGAGGCTACCCCAGCTTCTTTGGCAAGAGAGTAAAAGACAAGACACAGTTGTCTAACATTCAGGGTAGGACTTGATTTGAGATTATGAAACCTCAGTGTGGGGGACTGAGAGCTGTAGTGCCAAGGATCCCATCATGGGTAATGGCATCCCAGCTGAGACATCCCTGGGGTGGAGGGAGCTGCTCAGTGGCCAGGCATGCCTGGTTGGGTGCCAACACACAGTGTCATTTAAGTTGTCTTGCCTCCAGTAGGCCTTGCTCCTTTGTAGGTCATGGATGGTGTCTGCCAGCCACATCTTGCGTGTCCCATGGCATCCCAAAGAGCACTAAATCCTTGTGTATGCAGAACATAGTCAAACAGTAGGCAAATATGTCAGGGTGAACTGAAATATTTTCTGAGGTCTGCTGGCTGTACTTCCTAAGGATTCAATCCAGTTGTCTGCATATAGGTGCCTAGTGCTGATTGAGATATGCTTGAGTATCCAAGACATCCATGTGGGCTGGTACACATGGCATAGGAACCCATAGGAGACTGATGCCTTACGTAGCTGCAGCTGGGGACCAGACATGTCAGATGGCACTGAACACCTGATCTGAACTGAGCTCTCTATCTCCACTGACCACAGTGGGCCCTTGGTGCCTAATTCACATGTAGAGTTCGCTAAGTATATTCCTAAAAGTACAAGGATACTCTGCAACTGCTGGCTACTCTGGGCTAGCTACTATATCCTTCACTAACCATACCTTGACATAGGAACATCACCTGATAAACCCAGAAGGCACTTTCACTAATTAAACACACTTGTGACTGTAGACTACATCCTTACATTTGAACAAATGAGGAAAAATAACTGAATGTGTATCAGAACTTTTATTCTTTACTTAGGCAAAACAATGTTCAGAGTTGTTGGCAGTGCTGGTGAAGAGCATTACTTCACACTGAATAATTTTTTTAACACTGTGTAATCATGCCAAAATGTTGCAGTCATTTCCCAGGAACTAATCTCTAACCACAGAGAATGATAAATTGACTAACATCCATTGATTTGTTTGTGACAGTATTTAAAAAGTAGAAGTTATCAAAGCACTGTTTTGAGCAACACGACTTCACTGATTATATATTTCATCTATCTTGCTAGGTTGATTTCCCTCTATATTATTAATTCTGAGACTTGGTTTCTTCTAACAAAGAGTCATTCTAAATCCAGTTCTTCCATTACACAGTTATTTCCCTCTGTTTTTCTTACATGTACTGGTTACAGCTGAAAATTCAGTGTTGGCAACATGGTGTTACGTGAAGTGCCAAATATAGGAGATGAGGTACTCCATAATGCTGACTGATTATTGACAGACACTCCTCATATACTGCAAACATGCTGGAGAAGTCAATGTCACAAGGACACCACATCACCTGGACCATTTTCTTCACACCTCCCAGACACCCTGTGTGGGGTCTGTACCAGTGGGGCATTGAAGCCATGGCAGACTAATTCCAGTCATCCAAAAGTAAGGTCCAAACTAAACTTTTGAAATCGCCTCCATCATTGGCCATAGAGGCAAACATTTCAAAGGGTGATTCACTGCCTCCTTGACTAGTGAGGGAACTTTAACTGAGGCTGGATACTTTACTTTTAGACAGCTGAAGTTATGTGAGATGAATAACTCAAAAGTCCAAAATATGTAAAAATATTACTGTGGAACCTTTTGCTCTGTACTTAGAAAATTGCTGTGTCTGCTATGATTTTAAGTAAAGGTCTTTTGTCAGTAAAATTGAGGCTTGAGTAATAAGCTTGACATTTAAAATTGTCTTAATGAATGGAGAGACCTGGAAAGACCATTTAAAGTTCTATGTCTTTCTATCTGTGCACTGAGTAACTAATGCTAGCTTGGTTACTAATTTCTGCATAGTAGAGCAAGTTACTCAGCCTGTTATCTTACTTATTTCATCTAGACCAGAATTTGAGACTGACAAGTACCACTGCACATAACATTATCAATCACTGCCACTCTTTCTACAGTTGCCTTAATTATGCTTCATTATTTGTACCAGTATCTTGCATTCCAGAACTTTAAATAAAATGATCTTAGTTTTAAAGGTGCTAGTGAAGAGGTTGGTTTGGACTTTGACATCTCTGAAGACTGTTGGACAGTGAAAAGTTTGCCAAAAGGCAGAAAGCTTACAATTTTTTCTTCTACCTGATATCAACTTTTCTCTAAGTGTGATTTTAACATTTATTTTCCATTTCAATGAATCATGTGGAATGGATTGTATTTTAATCATCACTTCTGATTTTAGAATGAGGATTGAATGTCCTAAAAAGACTTTGATTTTCAATCATATGAGCCTATGGCTTCTTTATGATGGCACCAAGAATCTTGATTTTCCGCCTTGGGTTGCCTTTTACAAATCCAGGGTTACTATCTTAAATAAGAAAACATAACAGAAGTGCCAAAAAATGGGCAATTGTTACCAGCTGTGCCCTAAGTTTCATTATGGTTACAAAGCATTTTAGGAGTAATTGAAATGATCAAATTCGAAAATGCAGATCTTGGCCAGTACCCTTCAAAGCTGACAAATTACTTGAGACATCTTATTTCCTAAGTACACACCTTCACAAAAATTGCTGAATTTGATAAACGTGCCAACTCCCAACCTCTGAAATCGATTCCTTTCATTCAGACGAACTAAAGCTCCAGAAACATTGACCACTAAATGTACTGATCTTATGTTTAGGAGCAAAAAGGCACACTTCTCCCTTCCCAAGCTATTTTTTCAATCAATCAGATTAATGAGCTATCTTGGCTTAGAAAGGCTTACAAATTTTCTTTTGACCTTGAATATTAAATTTGGCTCTGACAAGCAACAACAGAATTTTAAATATATAGACTTGGGATTTCAAGGTTTGCTTTTATATTTGTCCCCTTTATGTAGTGCCAAAAAGTCTTTTATTACAGAATTATTGCTTTGCTCCTTTTCAATGAATATGTAAAATTCAACCTATAGCAGAGAATGATCTCCCTTTTGATAAGTATAATGCTAATAATTTTTGCACACTTCCCCCTCATATCCCAGTTGTACTGAATTTGAACTGCAAAAATTTGCAGTTATGATCAACCATGAAAGTAATTCAGTTTTCCAAATGCCTTGCTGAGGGGTCTGATTATCTCAAAACAGCAGAAACAGGGGGCTTGTATTTACAAAATATGTGCTATCGGGATCAGAGAATAGAGTTGTTATATTAAGTTGATTAAGGCTGCTTATGATACAATCTGATATTCAAGGCTTAAGATTTTCTTTAATGAGATGAGGAAATGTTGCAGTGTAACCCTAGCCAGCAGCTGAGCCCCACGCAGCCACTCACTCACTCCCCTACTGGTGGGATTGAGGAGAAAATCGGAAGGGTAAAAGATAAAAAACTTGTGGGTTGAGGTAAAGACAGTTTAATAGAAAAGGTAAAAACCATGCACATAAGCAAAACAAAGCAAGGAATTAATTTATTGCTTCCCATGGGCTGGCAGGTGTTCAGCCATCTCCAAGAGAGCAGGGATCCATCATGCTTAGCGGTGACTTGAGAAGAAAAACAGCATCACTCCAAACGTCTCTTCCTCCTTCCTGCCCCCAGTTTATATACTGTGCATGATGTCACAGACTAAAATATCACTTTTATCAGTTGGGGTCACCTGCCCTGACTGTGTCCCCTCCCAACCTCCTATGCACTCCCAGTCCCCTCCCCAGCATGGCAGTAGAAAAGAAGAAGAGGTCTCGGCTCTGTGTGAGCCCTGCTCAGCAATAACAAAAACATCTTTATATTATCAGCACTCTGTTCAGCACAAATCCAAAATACAGCTCTGTACCAGTCACTGTGAAAGAAATTAACTCTATCCCAGCTGAAACCAGCACAGGAAGAAACCCACTATGTATGACTCCAAAAAGTATCTCTTACAAAGACATATAGCCTAGAATTTAGCCTTCTTATTTTGATATGTAAGTCTGAGAGCTCCATCAGACACTGCTTCTTTTAAACACGTCTTTTTCTCTCCTTGTTTCTGCTAGTAGCTGGTGGGAACTTCACCTTTCCGATGCCAGGGTCAGATTTGGTGGGAGAGCTTTATTTTCCTTTGATTATAGGTCATCCTCAGAGAGCTACCTGTCTCAAAGCCTGTAGATAGGCACTACTTCTACAACACCGAAAGCTGCAGCATTCCCATTAGATGCCATTCCCTTGCATACCTGAGGTGATGGCTGATGGGTCTTTTTGGTGCAGAATAGCTTGGAAGAGAGGGAAAATGTGACAATGTTCTTGCCCTCAGGTATGAAGAGACTCTGCTGTCTCCTGAGTGAACAGAAATTGAAACAGTTGATGAGATTTGGAAGATTTTGAGAGACTTTATGGGCTGGTAGGTAAAAGCAGGCTGCTCTCTTCTCTTGAGCTTTCCTTTTCCCACTGCCTGTAACCCACCCTGCAATAAAAGTGACAGTGCAGAACAATCAATCAGAAACAACTACTCTAGGATTAGACTTGAATCAGAAAAGTCAAGAAGAATTTTTCTGATTTTTGGAGTAGGAGGCTCTGTGCCATCTGCAAATCAGATCCTCTCTCCAGTTTCAGGTAAAATTTCTCAAGCTGGTCCTCAGATACCAAGTTCACCAGAACCAGCATCTGCTTTTTAAAATGTGGACATTAATCCCAAATGTTTCACATTGAGATCAGAGTATGCACAATTGAGATTCAATGGAAGAGACATGAATATTAAGAGATTAGGAGATGATTTAGTGGATTTGTCTACTGTTACTCAGAGTGCAGCACTTAAGTGAACCTAAAGTTTCAGCTTACTTGGGAAATTTTCATCGTGATGTGAATGAAGAGGTCACAGAAATGTTTTGCCAGATATTTCAATGAGCATATCCCTTGAAAGCACATGGAAGCACAAGGAATTGATTCATTGACTCAGTGAATTAAATAATGTTTTAAGCATTAAACTGGCAGATGCAAAGCAGTTAAACGATATGCCTATTTCCAAGTGCTGCTATAAACAATATAGCCAACATCTTAAAGAAAGTGTACCATTACAGCATACTTTATGACCGGTTTCAATCCCTTACACTTCATGAATTATTTGCAAGTTTGACAGTGTAGGAAGGCTTTGATCAAACTAGCCCAGGGCTTCAACATTTCCCCAAAATGGCAGACAGGAACTCCTGGAGAAAAATGAAATAACTTTCCTCCCTTCTTTGGGCCACAGTGAGGGGAGAGTAATTACTGTTCCCACATAATTTTGTATTTGTAATACTGGAACTTTTTTTTTTTTTTAATCACCAAGGAGCCAGTATCACAAAGGGAGACTGAGCTGTTTATAAGCATACCCTCTGAACAGGCTGATTAGGAGCCAGGGACTATCTGCCAAAGTCAGTGTGAAGCCTCCCTCTGGGTCTGATTCCTGCACTGGCACACAAGCACAAGCCCCAGCATGGCATGGGGGTGACAAGTGCCCCACTAGCCTGCACCCACCAGAGACACTTCTGCAGCTTTTTTGTTATCAGAGACTTTGGTCGTGGGGATGAACTTCCCAAACTCAACACATCCTGACAGTATCTTGACAAGATATTGGGTTTATCTGCCTGTTAGGTTCAAAATATGTTTTTGCTATTAATTTTCAAAATGTTTTTCAGTAATTGTGCCTCTTCTCTTCTTTCCCCTGACATTTCTTCAGTGAAATAAAAGGGTCTGTAGCCGTCTGTCTGAAGAAAACCCCTTACCTGTTTCTGAAGGCAAGCAGCCTGTTCATTTGGTATAACTTTCCTATGTTAAACCCTACTTTGAAGAAGCTTATGATTCACAAGACATGTATAAATGCTACCTACCTACTGTTCACCACCTCTTGCTGTTACACAATCTCTCAAATCTGATAAACACTTCTAGGGCTTTGTCATATTCTCTTTGTTCAGGTACATGAACAGTCTTATGTAGGATAACACATAATTGATATAGTTTGAATTTCAGTGTATTGCAGATTTAAATTCCCCTGGAACATCCTAGTTTATCAGAGGAGAGAAGTCTTCTATTTGGGAAAATGGGCTTAGTTCAGTACAAACTGCTCTCTAGTGAGGCTAAGGGGAAAAAAAGAAAACCAAGCTGGAAATAAAGAAAAATGTTAATCATCAAGACTTGGAGGCAAATAATAAAAAATCTTACCTCTAGATCAGCAATACAGACTGCTGCAGAGAAAACATTTTAATGGCAGAAAGGCAGCAAGCTGGCAGAGTGGGAAATTATCCTGTTGGTAGATTTCTTCTGCCCTGTGAGGACTGCACCAGAGATTGAAAAAAAAAGAGTGTCTGCCCAGCTCTAACAGTTCTTCTGTATATTCAATATATTAAAGAAGACATGCAGTCAAATCAGGTAATTAAAGTGAATGACTCAAAATGCAGTCACCATGCATAAAAGCTCCAGATCTAAATACCAAAACCGCAGTTTTAAGACTATACTTTAGCCCAGGATGGATGGATAGAATGACTACAATGATGACAAATGCAGGAAACCCAATAAGAATGAGATACATGAGCTTCTTTATATAAATGAACTATGTATAGTATGATTGTATTTGTAGACTGCACCACAGAGGAGCTAGTCAGAGAAAAGGCAGGTGGAACAGAAGCTCTCCACTGAAAATGGAGCTGTGCACAGGCCTGGGTTTAAAATCCTACTGTCAAAGCCACAATGTTCAATTAAAAAAAAAAACTCTAAAGCAACAAACAACAATATAAGTATTACTAGATTTGAAAGGAAACAAATTAAAGGGTGAAGTGTTCACAGGTGACATAAGAATTGTCTGAAAATACCACAGATTTGAACAAATGCATGATCGCTCTCAATAGCAGGAAGACCAACAAAAAACCCCACCATAAAACTGCTGTGGGTCAAGATGGGTTGAGGTAAGGCCATCCTTAAAAAATTGTCATGGGAGCTAAGGCAATCTGGTTCATATACTTAGGTTTCCAGAAGACTTTCAGGAACAACAAAGCAACACTAAAGACTCTTCAAAGATAATAAGTTGCCAAGGATCAAAGAACACATTTGCTCATGGATTAATAACTCATTTAAAACTAGGGAAAAAAGAAGACATGAATACAGAGGTATTCAAAGACTTTTGAATCTTTGTGGGAGTTACTAAATCTCTTGCTGGAGGTGGGAAGGTATCAGACAAGTATTTTGAGGAAGTTCATAGCTGTACTTTTATGTAATAGCATTTCCTTCCAGAGTGACATGTGATAAATGAAACAAATTACTCTTAGTTGCATAAAAGCAGCAGTATGTCAGGACCTCACAGGATTTCATTCAGTTTCTGCTTTTCCTGTCAAGTCTTTCAGTGAAAGTGATTCTGCACTGTGAAGACTGGTGTTTCTATTTTTTTCTTTTAATGTATTTGGCTAAAAAAAGAAGCCTTCCATAGAATCCATAGAATCATAGAATCATTTAGGTTGAAATAGACTTTCAAGATCATCAAGTCCAACTATAAAACTAACACTGCCAAGTCCAGCACCAAACCATGTCCCTAAGTGCCACATCTATGTATCCTTTAAATACTTCCAGGGATGGTGATGCCACTGCTTCCCTGGGCAGCCTATTCCAGAGCTTAACAACTCTTTTCATGATGAATTTTTCCCTGTTATCCAATCTAAATCTCCCCTGGTGCAACTTGAGGCCTCATCCCACCACTTGTTACGTGGCAAAAGAGACCGACCCCCACCTGGCCACACCCTCCTTTCAGGCAGCTGTAGAGAGTGTCAAGGTCCCCCCTGAGCCTCCTTTTCTCCAGGCTGAACACCCCCAGCTCCCTCAGCTGCTCCTCACAGGACTTGTGCTCCAGAGCCTTCCCCAGCTCCGTTGCCCTTCTCTGGACACGCTCCAGCCCCTCAATGTCTTTCTTGCAGTGAGGGGCCCAGAACTGAACACAGGATTCAAGGTGTGGCCTCAGCAGTGCCGAGTGCAGTGGGACGGTCACTGCCCTGGTCCTGCTGGCCACACTATTGCTGATCCAGGCCAGGATGCCGTTGGCCTTCTTGGCCACCTGGGCACACACTGAATCATGTTCCACTGCTGCTGACCAGCATTCCCAGGTCCTTTTCCACCAGGCAGCTTTTCAGGCACTGCCCCAGCTTGTGGCACTGCCTGGGGTTGTTGTGACTCCAGTGCAGGACCTTGCACGTGGCCTTGTTGAACCTCATACAGTTGACCCTGGCCCTTTGATCCAGCCTGCCCAGATCCCTCTGCAGAGCGTTCCTGCCCTCCAGCAGATCAACACTCCTACCAAACTTTGTGTCCTCTGCAAACTGATCAAGAGTGCATTTGATCCCCTTGTCCAGATTATCAATATAGATATTAAACAGGGCTGGCCCAAATACTGAACTCTGGGGGACACTACTAGTGACCAGCCTCCAGCTGGGTGTAACTCCATTCCCCATTACTCTCTGGGCTTGACCATCCAGACAGTGTTTTACCCAGTGAACAGTGCACCCACTCAAGCCAGGAGCAGCCAGCTTCTCCAGGAGAATGCTGAGGGAAACAGTTTCAAAGGCTTTACTAAAGTCCAGGTAGACAACAACCATAGCTTTCCTCTTATCCACTAAGCAGGTCACCTTGCAGTAGAAGTTTGTTCAAGGAGGACTTGCCTTTTACAAACCCATGCTGTCTGGGCCTGATCCTCTTGTTGTCCTGAATGTGACATGTGATGGCACTCAGGATAATCTGTTCCATGACCTTCCACAGCACTGAAGCCAGGCTGACAGGCTTGTAGTTCCCCAGATCCTCCTTTTGATCCTCCACATCAATGGGTGTCACATTTGCCAACTGCCAGTCACCTGGAACCTCCCTGGTTAGCCAGGACCGCTGATATTTAGGCTCCTGAAGGTTAATACAATTAATTCTAAAAGTTGACCTGTCCAGATGTCTCAATAAGAAGTGTACATTGATACATCCCGTATCTCAGGACAGGGAAGTGCCCTGCAGGAGTGTCTCTAGAACTGTAGAACTCCATCACCTCATCTCCGCTCAAGATGGAGGTTTATGCTGCAGCCTTCTCTGGTGGCCTGTACCCCTCTGAATGGTCACAATGCATCTCAAGGCTCACATTGATCTTCCAGAGTCAGTGTGTCCAATATGTTGGTGTACCTGGAGTGTAGAGGTGGCTGTGATGAGTATCCTGCTGTGAAGACTCCTCTCAGGTGGGTGCTGTCCTGGGCAGGGCCAGTCATGCCCCAGGTACTATGGGGACATGGTACAGAGTCCCCCAGTGCTGAGGGCTGGTTGAATGTATCCTGATGCTGTAGGGCCCACAGGACAACTCTCATGCGTGAGCCTAGGCAGTCCTCCAGCTGCAAATATCTGATTCGGATATTTGAGATCCATTGGGCTGATTCATGTGATGCTCAGAAATACCATCTGGTATTGATGCTCAGAAATACCCATTTGGGTCTCTTCCATGGTTTGCAACAGGGGTTTCAAACTCTGCTTTAGGTCCAGAAAAAATGAGGGCAAGTAACCAAATTTATCTCCTCAGTGCTGAGAAGAACGCAATGGGAGGCAGAAAAGCTGAGGCTTCACTGACTTCCTCACTGCAAGCTACAATGTAAACCAGTCACCTGCCAATGAAAATTTTAAGAATGATTAATAAAACCCCAGGTACATGTTTTGTTATTAATATAAACCCATGAAAAATGAAGTAGGTTGTGATGAAAACTTTCAAAATGTGTTCTCTTATTTTGTGCAGCCTACATCATGGAGCTAAAAATGACACTTACGTTTCAGTGTTGCTGTGGTTACTGATACTATTCTTCTGAGTCTTCAGAGGAAATGAATTGATTGTGTTATGAAGGAGGCTGTATACAGGAGCTACCCTTGGACCTTCACGATGGTTTCATTTATACTGGTTTTATTTCAAGCTTCCATGGCCTAATCTACACTTTCTGAAACAGCTGTAGTTGAATTTTTCTAGTTTTGTATAGACAAGTTAAAAATCTTACAGACAAGGCTGAAAGTTTTGGCCTGAACTCCCAGAAGACAGAATTTATTGTTCATTTACTATTGCTTCCCAAAGCACTCTATGAGATAAACACTTCATTGAGTGTTCAGGTAGACTTTCCCTTTTAATTTGATGAATTCCATATATTTAAGAATGGAGAAGATACTTTTTTCTCTTGTAGTAAGCATGATGTGACAACCAAAAACATTTGATGTGACAACCAAAAACATTTGTTCTTTGAAGCCATTTCCATACCATTTCTCCCAAACCCACACTGATTTTATGTGCCACTTGCTGCGAATCACAGCACCACAGGACAGCTCATGTTGGAAGGGAGCTTGAGAAGTCTCTGCTCCAGCGCCCTGCTCACCACAGGCTGGCTCTGAGATCAGACCAGGCTGCTAAGGGCTTCATCTAGTTGAGGCCTGGAAACTTCTTAGGTGAAGTGTTGGTTCCTACCCCAAAACATTCGTGACTTCCACATACAGGAGAGAAAAAGAGGCAGAAGAGGAGCCAAGTCACAGCAGGGGTTAGGACCTTTATGGAGGGCTAAGAGCCAGGAGCACAAGGCCTGATCTCTGGTACTCAGGTAAAGCCAAGAGAAGCCAACAAACTGTTCCACAAACACTGATTTTTATGTAGTTCCCAATTTCTCCAGAAGCAACACAGCTATGCAGGCCTTCACCATAGGCAGGTCTCTCCGTGGGAAATGCAGTCATGTCATGGTTAAGAAGACAATCTCATAGCTCTGGTGCCAAAACCACTCAGGCACATTTAGCTTGTGGCTGTGCTGGGAAAAGCTGAGTACATTAAAGCAGACATGATTCGGCATTAATCTTGCTACCTGGTTGCGCTGGATGAAAAGTGGCTTATGGCTATTAGCATGTGATGGTGGAGCAATGCCCCAGGGGAAGAAAGATAAGAGGTGCTGCTTCTTGACGATAATGCCTTTCAGCAATGAACTGCAAGTGGTTTGAGTATGTGGGTGATTTAAAATCAGGAGACATGCAGGACTGGCCGTGTTCTCGGTACATTTGTGCCGTGAGCGTGCTGTGCTGATGACACTCATCTCCAGCTAACGCATCAGCTGTGTTCAGAGCCTGCTCATGGCAGCTTAGGGCTAACGCACATCTCGTCCTACAGTCTCACTTACTAATGAGACCATTTGTTTCTCCTCTGGAGAAGGTGAACGCATATGCAGTGATTTACGACTAACACAATATTGTAGGGACAGCTTAACTTTATCTAAACCCAGTTTAGCTTAAATCAATTGGGTAGTTGTTTGAATTCACACACACAATGCTTGTATTGTTTTCACTAACTCTGTTTGGAAATGGCTCTAGCTAAATCAGGACATCCCCTGGTGTGATATAATGAGGTCTCTCCACAGATGAGTTACACTGATATAAAGAAGCTATACAGGAATGGTCAATGCAGCACAAAACTGTTTGTAAATAAGCCTTACGGCACAGCAGATTTAGATAGCCTGTTCAGGCATTTGCACTGGTTTAATCAATTTGCTTTGTTAATTGAATTCCATTAAATTACAGAAAGTTTTGATTTTAGACAAAGCCTCAGGCCCTGATCTTCCATTTGGACCTGTCAGTAGCACTGGCTGAACTGCTTTTGGTGAATACTTCATTTGCAACAGCGCAGTGTTGGTCATCACCAAGCTATTAGTGAGTATGACCCAATTTGCAAAATGGTTTCCCTGAAAAGCAGTTTCATGGTTGATAATGATGTGGTCTCCTATTTACAGTCTCTGAGCTCCCCTGGGTAAGACCCAAGTTCACTTTGAATCATCTGCCCAAGGGAATGTGAACTGATAGCTCCTCAGCTGAGCAAAAAGGTTTTCTTCTTCCTCTGCCTTGAGAGCTGTGTGTCCGGCTACGTCATTTCTCGTAGGATTGGTTCACACAGAAGCTTGGAGTATCTTGGTTGTAGCTGCTCCAAGACTAAGGAAAATTAGAGAGAAAGAGTGAGAAAGCAAGAGGAATATACTGACTGAAGTCAGGAAACACAGCCTTGCCAGTGCCCCGTCTGGGAATGATGTTAGGTGGCTGTGCCTTGTGTCTGAGCAAAAGCTGTGGGCTGTGCTGGCTCCTCCTTAGACACGGGGTGACATTTTAATCTGGACTGGAAGATACTTAAAAGGAGCTTTCTCTTGAAACTACTGTGAAGATCTGATATTGAGATTGAACCCCATATTCTAACTCATTGGGTCATTGTGTTTCCACCTTGTGCCACGTGAAAAACAAAGAAGCAAACAAGCCCCTAGCAGTTTTGGACAAGAGGGTAGGTCACTCTAACTGGGATGGGCTTGTGGTATAGAGCATAACAGTTTTTTCTGTGAATTACATAGTTATAGAAACGCAAGACAGGACCTTCACATCACATAAAAGCACACTATATTACATTACATGAAATGTAACTTGATTAAGCTTTCTGTGAACAGTACATGTTTTCTTAGAGTGCCAAATACGACCAAAAAGAGATAACCCAATGAGTAAACTGCAGCATTTCCTTGGAAATGACTCCCTAATTCCTGCTCCAGGAGATTCCACTGGCAGTGATGATGGCACATCTTCTGAGGGTCTAGAAATTACCTGTGCCTCATGGGAGTAGCAATTTGGGTGACTAACCCTTGTGTTTTCCTCCTCAGGTGTGCTCTCTGGCCAAGTGACACTTTCCTAGGGCAGCAAATTTCTAGGGATGCCTTGTGGCAGTGGCACAGCCACTTGCCATTGAAAAGGAGATGTGATACATCCCAGGAAACACAGCCCTTCCAAACAGTCAGGTTCAGGGAGAAGGGAGCAGAGGGCCTTAATTTGGGCAGGGTTGTGGTACATCTCAGCATGCCTGTTTGGTGCAAAGTGGGAAATACCTGGCATGAAGTGATAACCATGTTGATAACCATGTTTCATGTGCTTGCAGCTCTGAGACATTCTCAGGATGATTTGAAAACCTGTCCTTTCCCTGGAGCTAGACCCTCTGCGAGGAGGGAGAGCCCTTCATTTCACCAGTCAAGGGGAGATGGGATAAGACACCAGGAGGTGCAAAGCAGATGGAAAGATTGGATATTTCCTGGAGCTGCTGGCACTGGCTTCCCCTGGGTCGAGGGCTGGCCTGCACACAGGGCTGAGCTCTGCACCCTCCAAGGGGTTTGTGCACTGCCTGCTTTGGGAGTGATTGTGCTCCTGGCCATGGCATGCAGGGGCACCTGGGTGAGGAAATATACCACCACACCTTGGAAATCTTGCTCATCTGGTGTGACTTGCCACTCTGTGATTTTTTTGTTGTTGTTGTGACTTGCCACTCTGCAAGGACACGCGCCAGACTGCATCCATTCGCTGGTGCAGAGGCTGACTGGGACGCCCCGGGAACTGCTGGGGCATTCCTGCAGTGGTGCCTGTGACCGGACAGGTCTCACGGCTGGGTGTCCGGGTGGGGATCTGCGGGCAGAGGGCGGGTAAAGCGGGTATTCCTGCGGCCCTGGGCCCTGTTCCCGCAGCACAGCGCCCGTCCCCTGGGCACGCGTAAGGCATCTTCCAGAAAAAAAAAAAAAGCAGAGTTGGAGTCTTACATTAAGGGTTTTACGCCTTTAGGACGGCACCGTCTAGCGGGCCGTGTGAGAACTGCCGGCCGCAGCTTCAGACAGCGTTTTGTCAGGTTATTAAGCTGGAGGGGAGCGGATTATTAAGGTTATTTTGTGAGGGGGAGAGGAGAGGAGAGGAGAGGAGAGGAGAGGCAATGCAGATGCTGCAGATGGAGAGGAGGGAGAGTGCTGAAGTCCACAGACCTGTGCAGTGCTCCTGTTTCTGCAAAGGTGTTAGGCAAGATGTGGAATAGTAATTTCAGGGTCAGAGGATAGAAGAGGCAAAAATTACTCACTGATAAAAAGCAAACCTGGAAAGCCCTGAGCCACCCAATGTTAGTTTGAAGTTGTCTCTGCTTTGAGTGGACAACTGACTGTATGACCAGCAGAGGTGCACTGCAGTCTAAATTATTTTGTGATTCTAATTTTGCTCTATGTCTGCATTTTAAAACAGAATTCTTCTTTGATGATGTATGGTCTTCTGGGAATCATATTACTGGTACAGCCTCATAAAACTGACCAGTTACTTCTCTAAAGTACTGACACATCTGTCTGCAGAACAGGCACATTTCAAATGTTACAGGGGTCATCTCTCTTCCTTGGAATTACAGACATATTCTGACAGCTTCGGAAAAGACTATACTGCAGGGTACAGCTGTCAAATTAGGGCTCGCAACATTGACTGCATTCTTGAAACTATGTTTTACGAAGTTGAAAAACGTATTTGCTGATCACAAAACTGGCCCCACATGGGACAGAAATAAAACCGTTTCAATTTGAGGGCGAAGGACACAATGGAAGTTTCCTGGCTCTGCAGAGTTTGTAGCAATAGTACTACTCCATATAAGCAAGAAGATGCATAGGCTTCTGGAAAGACAGCAAGTGCATGTTCCAGGAACACTTACAGTGAGTAAAAGTTGAATTTCTGGAAAAAAGCTGCAAGGTCAGTTAGTGCCTTCTTTTAGCATAAGCAATAGGCTTAGTTAATTTTTGAGATTGGTTGGACTTCATAGCTCAAAGTGGGGGTGATATTGTTTGTTTCCCCTGCCTGCTGAAAAACTCCTCCTGCCAGAAATTTTGCTCCCTGGGATTCAGGGTTACCTATGACTATTTGAGGATGCAGTGACTGAACAGAGTGCAGGCACACGAGAGCAAATTCCAACAGAGCTGGGCAAAGTTGCACAGGCCAGAGTGCCCTGCTCAGTCCCACTCTCCTCCCCTGTGCCCATAATGGGTATGGGATTTACCATCTCCCCCACATTTCACAGCATGATTTGGAATAGCTGACTATGCTTAAGTTTATAGAGGCATCAGGAAAAGAAACCATTGTGATTATTTTGCGAGGCCTAAGAGGCTGGGAGAGGGAAAAGAAACCCACGTCTGTAGCTGTCTGCGGCCTTGCACATCCATGGCACTCCCTACTCACTAAAACCACATTTGCCCTTCAGAAGTTTTCACATGATTAATGCTCAGAAAAAAAGGGGTGAGCTCTGCAGAGATCTGTGTGATGTGGGGCATGGCAGATGCCCAGATGTGAAGCCACACCAAGTATCAAGGCAGAATCACACCGGACTTTTAGCCCTGCTGGCTCTACCCCATCTCCAGTGGCTGGATTTTCTCTGGGGTGCCATATGCCCCTGTGTGCCCCCCAGGGCAGAGCAGCCCCCTGAGAAGGGGGTCGGGGAAGGAGCTGGCGTGAGACTGGTAGCTGGTTCCCAGTGCCAATGGCAGAGCTGGACCTGTTGCCACATGGGCCATGGTCCTGCATCCCCTGTGAGATGCCAAACTGAAAGCTTGAGAAGAAACAAAATAACTGAATTTAAAAAAAAGAAATCCCCTCAGAAGCAATATAAAGAAAAGGATTTGTGCTTGCTTGTGTCTTCTAATATAACCATGAAATGGAGCAATTTTGTGTATTTTATACTTTTATTCTACAGACACCTGTTGAATATTTATTATAGTAATGTCTCTCGGGCCTTTCTGCCTGTTCATAAACAGCTCAATACCAGTGATTTAAGCATTCATCCTTTTAAACTGAAACAAATAGTTACTGAAAGTGCGTATTGCACACAAATTCCCCACATCTTCTGCAGAAAAGGTGATTAAGGGACAACTGTAACTCTAGAATATGATAATGGTGTCCTGCCTTTGGGAATGAGGCATAATTAATTACCTGCCTTGGAGTGATTTGATTCTTGCTGGTGGGTTTCAGACAAGCCAGCTCCCAGGTGCACATCTCATTTTCCTTGTAAGAGGAACAGCATCTGCGTAGTTGAACGCAGCATTCCACAGCTGGAAGTTGTGGATCTCATAGTCTGTAAGTTGTCAGCAAGTGCCTGCAAGTTAAGAACAAGGACTTACCATGTTTGCATGTAGGGGAGAAGCCAAAGGAGTGATGGTGAGTCTCTAGTGATGTGGCATCCCAAACTGCCCCCAGCACTCGAGGTGAGGCCGCCCCAGTGCAGAGCAGAGCGGGACAATCCCCTCCCTTGCCCGGCTGCCGATGCTGTGCCTGATGCCCCCCAGGACATGCTTGGCCCTCCTGGCTGCCAGGGCACTGCTGCCTCATGTTCAACTTGCCATCGACTAGGATCCCCAGGTCCCTTTCTGCAGCACTGCTGTCCAGATGTTCAGTCACCTGTCCATACACACAACCAGGGTTGCCCCATCTCAGGTGCAGACCTCAGCACTTGCCCTTGTTAAACTTCTTATGGTTGGTGATTGCCCGTCTCTCTTTTATTTCCCAAATTTTCATTCCAAGTCAGAACTTCACAAAAAGGTCAATTATTTCCCCCCTAAAAGTGGCACTTGGCCTTGGTGAAAAAAATAACTCCCTGCTCACTCCTTTACTTGGGCTTCACAGTTTTGTGAACATGCCTCATTAAGTCCTTCTCAGTCAGGTCTGTGGGATGGGGGATGCTGATGAAGACACCGAGGCCATGGAACATGTGCTTAGAGCTGAAACTGATCTGGATACCTGCCCTGAGTTCCTGCTGATTCCCAGGGAGGCAGCACCTGAATTCTGGAGCTGATCTGGCCATGGAAGCACACTATACTCTGGTTCTTGCCAGCAGAGCTCCCTCAGGATGCTTGTCCTGATTATCCATCAGAGTGGCAACTTGCATTATCATGGGGACTATAGTCAGAAAAAAATCACCATCTATCTTAGCCAAATTTCTGTCTTCTCAGAATGCATTTCCTTTGGGGTTGTTGTACTGGTTTTGCTTGTCTTTGCTTTTTAATACAGGATGATGAGAGGAGGACTGGTGTAGCAGATAAGGTCAGTGGATCCACACCAGGAAGATGACTAGTTTTGGCTATCTGTTCAGACAGTTTATCTACTGGTTTTTGGCTGAATTTTCTCAAGAAATGAGGTTTATGGTGGGATCATGCCACTGTGTTCTCCCTCTGTGCTTCTCCCACTAGTAAGTCTTGGATCCAGTTTCAACCACACTGGACAGGAAAATAGAAACATCAAATAATCAAATAATCCAAAATGTCAGCACATATTTTGTGAAAATAGCTGGAGAACTTGGTTTCTCATGAAGAGAAAAAAGGAGGTCCTGTCTTATCAGACACCAGAAAACCCAGCCCAGGTGGCTGGGATTGAGACGGAAATGCTGGATGCTGGGACATCCTGGTTCTGCTGCTCACACAGATGTGAGAGTCAGTGTGAGTCAGTTCAGCAGTGGGAAGACACAATCCACACCACCTCCAGTTCCTTGCCAGCAGGGCACTCTATGAGCACCAAGTTCTGGTCTTTGCTGCCATTTGTGAATGGCTGCTTTGGGCAGCAGGGGTTTAGAGGAAGGTCTGGCCCCACTGCTTGAACAGGGGTGGTCAATGACTGGGCCAATAATGTCTTCAGCATCTAGTGGAAGAGACTTCTGAACCTTAACTGGGTGACTGGATGGTGCAGTCTTGGCCCAGACACTCCTCTGCAGGTGTGGTCCATGGTAATACATGGGCACATGTGTTGGCTGTACCCATTTTTGTTAAAAGAGTGAATGAGGCAAGTGGGGACAGAGTGTCCTTCTGTGCTCCAGAGGGGATCATCACCCAGTGGGACTCAGAATGTGCCACTGCAGAAAGGGAAATAGAGCACCAAGCTGTTAATCCTATCACCCTGTTCAGAAAAATGTGATAATATTTAAATATGGTGTTCACCTTCTTTTTCCCCAAGCCGACTGCAGAACTGAGACAGATGGGTGCAGTCTGTATTGACAAGGGCACTCACTTTCTAAGAAAGAGTTTCGTTCATCCGTCCATCTGCTTAGTATCCATGCAACAGTGAAATGGAACAGCTCTTGCATATTTATACCCTTGTTCACCCTGCAGCATTATGAGAGCCAAATGACGCGATCACAGGGACGTTTGCCCATTTAGAAACACTCCAGCAACCATAGCAGAATAAATGTGAACTGAATGTTACAATTTAATTTTTGTTAATCAATGGTAGAGCTTCCCTTCGATACAAGAAGTGGTTAAAGCAGAAAGCATAAGACCAGGCTTAAGACAGGATAGCCTTTGGTAGGGTGAGAGTGGCTGTGAACAGTTTATTGACAGTGTGGAGATAGCCAGGGATAATCTCAGGGCTTCTGAACCCTTCCCATGAAGGGATAGATTAAAACGACTTCCGTGGATGGTTCCCAGACACAGGAAAGTGTGGACCTGCTAAAATATTTGCCACTAGCCACTATTGTGTAAAAGAACATTCTGGCTCAGTGGATAGTGTCCTTTCTTCAAGATATATGCTCATATACATGTTCAAAAGAGACTATGGTGGATAGAGGCAAAGCAAACACCATGTGCAGAGGCAAAAATTGCACATTTTTTGGAAAATGTCTCTGGAATAACATATTTAAGAAGGGAAAAAATGTTTCACAACTGCAGACAGAGAAAAGAGTGAGAAAATGTGAGAGGAACAGCCCTGCAGACACTGAGGTCTGTGCAGAAGGAGAGGCAGAATGTGCCCCAGCACCAGGGCAGAGATTCCTCTGCTCACCATGGTGCAGACCATGGTGAAGAAGGCTGTCCACCTGTGACCCATAGAGGTCAATGGGGGAGCAGACATCCACCTGCAGCCTGGACCCTGGAGGACTCCACATTGGAGCAGATGGATGCCTGAAGGATGTTGTGATCCCGTGGGAAGCCTGCAGTCAAGCAGTCTCCTGGTAGGGCCTACAGGCCCTGTGGAGAGAGGAGCCCAAATTGAAGCAAGTTTGCTTGATATACATCACTTCCACCTCTTTCCACTGGTAAACAACCCCAGTGGCAATGTTGGTGCAGTACCATACTCCCTTTGACATGCCTCTTCCAGTGTTCCAGGTAATCCTGAGGCTGGAGACTTTGTGGTTGTCTTAACCCCAACCATAATGCTAACCCTAACAGCTGGGGCAGCAATGCTGGCTGAGAATGAGGCCCAACACAACGTGTGGCCCTTATTAGAAAGGCGTAGAGGCAGCAAGTGGTGTAGTGCCAAGCTCCCTTTGGCATGGCTTTTTCAGGCCCAGTGCCCCTAGAGCTGTAGGCTTTGTGGTTCTCTGTATTCTCACCCTAATGCCCACTCTAACCCTAGCGGCACCTTCGATTTTGGAGCTGAGGTTCCCAGCATCATAGGTGGCCCAGATTAGAAAGGTGTGGAGACAGCAATATTGGTACAGTGATGTGCTCCCTTTGGAATGCCTTTTCCAGCCCCAGTGAGAACATTTTCTCAAAGCTTGATCTAAGATTGATGGCATGTCTTATTGGGGACTATTTGCATTCAATTTGTTGTGATCTGTGCTTCAGCTTCAGTGCCAAAAAGTATGGATGGGTCTGGGCAGGATTATCTGGAGGTTTTGAGCAGGTGTGCATCCCTCTGGGCAAAATCAGGTCCTTTTTTGGGTCAGGCTTTACAGTTTGTTCTGTTTCCAGCTCTTGCAGTTTAGTTAATTCAAGTTGTTGCTCTTAAAAGGCACTAAAATTTGCTCCTCTGCCAGCATTTATGTTTTCACCTTCAGTCTTCAGCTCCATAGTCTGCTGAGATTCCCTCTTCTGTTTCTGTCTCCAGTGTTCTGCAAAATTTCTGACCTTTGCCTCAATTTTGAAATACTGGCTTTACTCCATTAACCTTCTTTTCTATGGAGCAAACAATTAGTGGCATTGTTACTGCTTGGATTGTTTCACCGACCTTATTCTTTCTCTTTACATCTTCTAGCTATCTGTTCCTGGTAAAATTGTTCTGCCAGAATGATTTTTCTCTTATGCTAAAGCTGAGTCAAATGCTGCTGATTTACGGGCTCAGTAATTGCCCTAGTAGTTGGTACCAATTCACCCATCACTGCAGGTTTAACTTTGAACCTCAGCATTAGGTTGGTGTCTCGGTCCCTCCTGCATGAGAAGTGCTCTTGTATTCAGTACCTGCTTTCTTGATTAAAACCACCCCCTCTGGTCCTTGCTCAGCTTTCTCTTCTTCCAAACTGAACACCTGTACCATGTTAGGGAGAGCAACAGTGCCTCCGCAGTCCTCTGCAGTGAGCCTTGCTGTTCTCCCACAGCTTCTTCCCCTGGTGCTGCTGACACTGGGATGAGGTTTGACAGCACTGCAGTGGGGTTACGATCACTCCCAGCTGTTCCCGGGGATCCTGTGAGTCCCACCACCCCTGTGCAGCAGTATCCACACAGGGTCCCAGCAGCCACCACACAGCTCGGGCTTGTGCCGGGCTCTGACTCCAGTCTGGGTCAAACCTGCTACTGCATCTCCTCAGCTGCAACTCTGTGCCAGTGGTGACCTGGGACATGAGGAAGGTCAGGGGTCCAGCAGTTTGCTGAGGAGAGGTCAGAGGGCAAGGAAGAGCCTGGTGGCTGCACATGAGCCAGCCTGGGATCAGACCACCTACCTCCCTCCCCTGCCCAGGGATCAATATTCCTCCTGGAATCCATCTTGGAGGGCTGCAGCCACAGCCTGCACACCTCTTCCAAGGACCCAGTCATTCTCTGGCAAACCAAAGCTTCAGATCCATGCTGCTGAGTCTTTCTTGCCATTGTCCTCACTGGTGCTTGTTGCCAAGCTGGATCCTGATCTCAGGTGTCTGCTTCATTAGTTCTTGTAAGCCATCTATCACATCCTGCCTGGGCTTGCTCCCCCACTGGTGTGGATGAGGACCTCTGCTGCAGAGGCACGTGTGTTTCTGCCTCAGTTCTTTAGTAATTCAGTCTCTTATTTAAAATCCATCTTTCATTTTTCTAAACCTGCAATGTTCTCTCCAAGCCTTCCCTTTATCACTTTTAGTAGTCAATGTAGTTTCAAATTTCCACAAAGCCCATTGCCAGCAACCTCAATAAGTCCTGACTTTAGTGCTCTCCTGGCACTGTAAATGCTTCTTCTGCTTCCCCTGGAGCACTTTTCGCCCATGCAGTTCACCAGCTGCTGTGGCTAGGCTCATACTGCATGACTCAGATCCTAAACGTTGCTGTGGATGGAGAGACTGTCTTCTCCCTGGGAGCAGCCTTGTTTGTACCTGGTTTGTGGTGCTTTGCTCAGGAGCCCCAGAGAGATACGAGCCTCCCACTGGGGTCACTGTTTGCATAGGGAAGGAGGTGCTATAAGCAGGAAACAGAGCTGTGCAGAACAAAGCTTGTATTTACTAGTGAACTCGAGCTGCTTAGCGAGCACAGGGAGCTACCAACACCCACACAGCACCCAGTCCCTTTGCTGCTGCACAGCCACCATCTCAGGGGAAAAGGGTTGTGTCCCCAGGGCACATATTCCGTGGTGCTGCGCTTCCTTATTTCACCTCCCTCTTTGCTTCTTGAGCATTTTATACCTTCCCGTGATAGGACTTTTTGCACAAACCCTTGAGCTGGCAGTGATGCCATCTCAGCTGCCCGATGTGTCACCTTTGTGGCCTTTCCTGGCTTTGTTCTGCAGATGTCCCAAGGCTTCCTGGTAACTCTAATAGCCACAGCAACCCAAGTCACAGCCATGCAGCCACAAGGGCTGTATCAGAGCTGAGATCAGGGGCCTTGGGCACAGACAGCTGGCCCTGAGGAGTTAAGAAAATGAAGACTGGGTTTGCAGACAGAAGTTTACATCCCCAGCTACTGCTGGAGACACTGCAGCAGCTGCAAGGGAGGGAGCTCTGGTGACCCCCTGCACAGCTTATATAAACAAATGGGTGCTGCTGGTACCAGGTCTTCACGACAACAGCATCTTGTTCCTGAGTCCAGCAACCTCAGTTTCGGGACAAGGTGGTGTGCTCCACCATGCAAGCTGGAACACACTGAGCAGAGACCTACATTGGTGAGCACTAGGAATGTTATTAAGGTTTTTTTCCTCCTCCACAGAACAGAAAGGTTTCCTCTGAGCAAAAGAACTGGCAGTAATTGTGGTGTATCAGCAGGATGTTTGAGCAGCAGTGATTATAGGAGTGCATTAAATAACAGGACTGAGCTGCAATGGTGAAGAGAGAACTGGAAGTTGCACGTTTTATCTGTGTATGTAGGCTGGGACATCACTTTTCTAGCCACAAATCAAGCCCATCTGTATGATTTACCTTCTCCTCCTACTGTCTCCCTTCATTAAGGGAAATCAATCATCCCACTGCTCTGTGATTTATGGCTTTATGTTTTGCTGCGAATGTGTTACAAAGCAAAAAGTGGAAGTTTTGATGTATTAGTAAAACCAAACTTGTCTGCCTAGGGTGAGATTGGAAGAATTTAGTTTCCTCTTGGGTGAATTCTGATGGATTATAAAAATTTCCATCCTTCCCTCTTCTTTCTTCTCCTCTTCCTCAACCCACACCTAGTTACAAAGAAAGGTCTTGAAATAGGTGATGGCCAAGGCTCAGGCATTTCCCAATCTGTCAGCCTGTTCTGGCACACCCTGACCTACATCCTGCAATTACCTTTAAAGTGGCACTTTAATGCTCTATGGCAGCTCTGCTTGAAGCCACAGATGGATGGTTGGATGAATGGATGAATGGATGAATGGATGAATGGATGAATGGATGAATGAAGCTGAAGAGCTCAGCCCCATCCCAGACTGCTCTGATGGCCTCCAACAGCTGAGTAGGGCTGGCATCAGCCATGGCCAAGTGAACATTCAATGACTGCAAGGATGAAGATGCCATCATCTAGCTGTCTGAGCAGCAGTATATGGTGTGGTCAGTCTTTATCTCCACCAGGTTCATCTGAAAGAAAAAAGGTTCATCCAAAAGACAAAAGGTTCATCCAAAGAAAATCTGATCAATGCAGGACACTTTGTGCTGGGAGGAAATGGAAAAGGAGTTTCCCATTGAGGTGAAGGGGTAAATGGCTGGCCAAATACCAAGGTCACAGTCTGTGGAGCGTTGCAGTCCAAACATGCTGGATTGCCCCACACCCCATGTGTTCTCTGCTCTGAACATGGACATAGAGTTTTATTTTTGTAGGCTGAGGGGCAGGTTCTGGTACTGTTGTCTCTCAGAAATGGAGCCATTATCTCTCCCCATCACATCCCTTAAACTGTGCTGACTAACCCTAGGCAACCCCACAGATTGTCCTTCATGTACCTCATTTTTTCCTGGCCCCTGGTTTACAGAGCCTCATAACTATTCCATAGGAGCACCTGAAAAGGTGAGGAAGGGGATTTGCCTGCCACCTCAAGCAGGAACCTGCCTCCATTCCCCCCGTCCCTTAAGTTCCCTCCAACCTGTTGGAGAGAGGATAGGCAATCCTCTACTTTTTGAGGTGCAGTTGACCAAACCCAGAGAAAAGACATCTCTAGGCTCCTTAGGAAAAGCAGAGGAGCTGCCAGTCTGTCACTGAAGACACCTTATATGAAACAGAGTTGAAAAGCTGACAGTATTGGCTTTATACAACTGCACGGGTGAGAAATGAAGAATGCTGAGCTTGAAGCAAACCCACAGCATTATCGTGTTCTCTTTGAACATGCCTGTGTTACTCTATTGCTTAGGGTTTAAATTTTTCTAAACCTTGTATTTAAGCCTCATTCTTTTCGGTTTTCTTTTTATTTTTTTTAAGCCAACCAACCAGCTCATCAAAAGAAGATACTGGAAAAGTAAAATTCCCCTGTGGAGTTTTCAGTGTTTGAACATTTAAATCCTGCTGAGAACCACGGATACTGGCATTACTATGCATCATATTAAATAAGCTGTTTGCATCAAGGGATTCTGAAAGCAGAGCAGCAGATGTTACTAGATATGTTTTGCCCATTTCTTTATCAAAAAACAAGTGTAAAGCCTGGGTCTGTAGCATAAACTACACTATCTAGGAGACTATTGTCTCTGTTAGCATTAAACTGACATTTGTCTTATCTCATTAATGTCATTTCATCACTGTACCAAATTTTAAGACTAGGAAAATATTCCAAGTTACCATGCTAAATTCCCTATCACTATTCCAAGCAGCACATGTGGTAGCCAATGAGCAATTCAGCTGAATGACCTATCATTTTAATGTAATTTGTAATTACTCAAATCATTCTTGCCTAAATAATCCTCTTGTCCATGTTCATGTGGCAAGGGTCAAGTAGGAAGAATTCTTCTGATGGGGTTTTCAAGTAGAAAAGTTATTTAGTCCTGGTGATATATTGAAGCAAGTACTTCCAAAAAGTCTCAGCCCCTTGAGACAAAAGAGATTAAGCAGTTTGCTATCTTTTCTCTTGATCTTGTTAGAAACTGCCACTTTATTTTACCACCAGAAGTAATACTGTGGGGAATGATTTGTGTGGCAACATGTTGTGGTTTAACTTCAGGCAGCAACTAAGTGCCACAAAACCACTTGCTCACTCCCCCCATGTTGGGATCGGAGAGAGAATTGGAAGAGTAAAAATGAGAAAACTCATGGGTTAGATATTTTAAAGATAAAGATATTTTAATAGGTAAAGCAAAAACTACACAAGTGAGCAAAGCAAGGTATTAATTCACCACTCCCCATGTAACGGTGACTTGAGGAGACAAATGCCACCACTGTGAATGTTCCCCCTTTCCTTCTTCTTCTCCTAGATTTTATATGCTGAGTAGGATGCCATACGGTATGGGATATCCATCAGGTCAGCTGGGGCCAGCTGTCCAAGCTGTGTCCCCTCCCACCTCCTTGTGCACTCCCAGCATCCGCATTGGTGGGGTGGGGTAAGAGACAGAAAATGCCTTGACTTTATTTTAAGCCCTGCTCAACAGTAACTAGAGCATTCCTCTGTGATCAACACTGTTTCCAGCACAAATTCAAAACATAGCACTATACCAGCTATTATGGAAAAAATTAACTCTACCCCAGCCAGAATCAGCACATTCTCCACCCATACCATTTATGTCATGCTCATGTCCCACACTATTCAATACATCCTTAATAGAAAGCCCCCTGTCTTCCCATCCTTTGACATACAGATATGATGCCCCTGGTCTATGGACCACACCTGCAAAACCCATGTAAAATATCCACAAATGTCCACTGTGTTAATTTAGTCCATGAGTTTGGGCCCCATCTGTTTTGGTGGTCACTCAGGACAGGAAAGTGGTGTGTTGCATGGAGTTAGGTGGGCACCAAAGCCAGCTCAGGCTGGGTCACTGCTGCACTTGCACTGCTCCTTGCAAGGCATTCCTGCACTGGTCCAGGGAGCACCTGCTGATGATAAGCAGCACAGCACTACAGTGAGCAGTGAAAGCAAAAAGCAGCCACCAAGGAGCACTAGGCTCTAATATACAGCCTAGCAAGCAAGCCCCATGGCAAGCACTGGAGCCTGTTCTTTCTGCACAGCAAAAGCAGTGATAAATTCAGTCTAGCACATTCCAAACAAACCTGTCAATATCTTGAACCCTTTGAGCCCCATATAGGGAGTCAAAAAGGACTGTTATGGTTTGAATCCAGCTGGCAACTAAACACCATGCAGCCACTCACTCACTCCCCCCATGTCAGGATGGGGGAGAGAACTGGAAGAGTAAAAGTGAAGAAAACTCCTGGGTTCAGATAAGGGCAGCTTAATAGTTGAAGTAAAATTAATTCTATCCTAGACAAAACTAGCACACAAAACATACAGATTAGCTGACTGAAATAACAGAGTTTCTTGAAATGGGCTCATTGTAAGTGTCAGCCCGTAAAAGGTTTTCAGCTGAGCAGAAATACAACAAGAAGAAACTAACGGCTTATGAGGCCCATATCATTCAATGCAAGTGAATGAATTGTGAATAGGATGACATATGAAGCAGCTATGGTTTTACCAAGAAAAGATTAAAGTGATTTTGCTCGTTAGAAAAATATTTTACTTGAATTTATGGCATTTCTATCAAGTTACAATGCTTGGGCTTACTCAGGAGGATTGCTTTGGGTAGCAACCAAATGTAAGCTTTAAGCTGTAAAGTAATGCTGCTATAATGTCAAGAAGTGCTGAAGATGGTACGACGTATGTGAGAGACATACACGTGAGGTTAACCTGTAAAATTCAGAAGCCGTAGTGCAGAAAGAAAAATTAGATGAGGGAAGGCTTGAAAAAAAAAGAATGCGTGAAGGTGAAAGTTTATGTGTAGAAAGTATATATATATGTTTTGACATGTTTTTAACTCTTCCCCTTAGCTTGCCACTGCAGTTAACATCTTACTCTGCTATGCCATGTTAGAAACCTAGAGAGTTCTAGTATGCCGTGGCAGGTCATGAGCTAAAGTTTGTCTTGTGGCTATGTTTTATCCCTTGATGGAGAACAACTGCTTTGACTTAGCACTGAAGGGGTATTAACTCATGTCTGTGTCCACATTCTGTTGTGTGAACATAAGGCCTCCTAAAGGGAAATACCCTCTGCTCTTTTGAATAACCCAGCTCTTGCTCCGTGCACCACAGACATCTTAAATATTCTCTGTCCTCACTAGTCAGGAGATGGGTCTAAAAACCACAGTTCTCAGGCCCCTGTTGCTCCCACCAGTCTTTGAAAGGGTTGAGGAGTCACTACAGCCAGCTGCTCAGCTTCTTTCCCTGTTCCTTCACTGTTGGTGATTTCAGTCAAAATTTTATATGTAAGTATCACTGAGGATCTGTTGCCAAATCCTGAGATGTGTCTTGAAAATGAGCCTTAGAGACTGATGTTCAAAACATTGAAACATGCAGCAGGATGACACTTAATTTTCCTCATAAAAAAATTCAAATCCTACTCAATTTGATGTAAGTATAGACTTCAAAATCACCGTGCTTTAAATCATGAGTTTGCCTTCTGGAATATCAGATGTTCTTATTTTTGCTCCATGAGGTGGTAGATTTTGTTCCTCTCCTCCACTTTTATCTTCTCATTTTACTTTATGTTCTCTTATTTCTGAGACCCTTAGTCCTGTTGCATTTTTTGGGTAGTGAATGCTGTGGTGTAGTAATGCTGCCTGATGTCTGGACCAAAGCTTAAGCTAACCCAAACACTTGCATTTGAGAGCTATGAGGCTCCTGATCTAGGTGCTATTTTAATCCCAGTGCTGCTTTCATTTTGTCACAGAGAGAGAGAGAAAGAATCATTAGGAATGACTCTCAGGAACCTGGGAAAAAAACCCCACCGTAAAGCATTTTGCAAGGCACAACATTTGTTTTAAGTAAAAGGAAATCCTGCCAATACTGTGATTAAAACGCCATGAAAAGGTTTTAATAAACATCGGAGACATCATGGCTATCTCCTGCTTTAATGACCACTGATTAATTATCATATGGTGCTTATGCTGAATGTTTTTTTGACAAATTAGAAATTCTGCCTCAGGCCACCAGACGCTGCACTCCCAAGTGCTGCACAAAATGGATGTGTGCTAAACAATGACAGGATTTTTTTCAAAATGCTGAAAGCAAGCCAAAGCAATTGCAGATGCTTGCTCTGTCCAGGGGCATCATCTGCAGAAGGAAAGGACAGGTTTTCAATTGCCCCACAGCACAGCTGTACAGGGAGGTTGTCTAAGAGTTACATGGTAGGTACAGAAGACGCATTTTAATTTTACAGTCTCTTGCCTCCTTTGGTTAAGGTTAGAGGGTGGAGTTAAACATCCCTGCATCTGATTTGTGGCACCTTGCTTTTGGGACACTGACAGCACATGCAGGTAATGCAGTAGTACATACATTTGTGTGCACTAAGGCACCTCTCAAGCGGTAGAGGAGAAGAGCTCAAACAGAGAGACTTGGGTGCCATTTCTGAAAGATCTTGTGGAGTTTGGGATGCAAAATTTTCACAGCTTGTTCAGAAGTTTATTTAGTTGTCAGTATTTTCTCTCCTGATTCCTCGCTGATATTGTGCTTTACAGCACTACCTAAAATTTTGCAAAAATTTCAGAATGAAATCAGCAAAGTGGATATGCCAAATTGAGATATTAATCTGATAAACTGTGAGAGCAACTTATTTACACATCAAGAGACCTAAGAGCTATGCTATATAGATTTTTTCCTCACTACCATTAAACTCAGAGAAGTCTCAAATTCTAATTCTGCAAACCATTTTTTAGCCCTGTGAATATCAACACTAATTCTTCTATTTTCTTACCATGCAGTTATAATGGGCAATAAACCCTTGACCTTTAATTTTCAATGGACAGAGTTCAAACTGTAGTTCTGTTCTCCCAAGTATTTTAGCAAAGGTTATTGTCTTAGTGTGGCATGCCCCTCTGGCTGCATCTCCTCAGTAATCTTTCTTTCTTAAGAAAGAGAAATAAGGTCTTAAGTACTTCATGTATCTAAAGTCTCTGTTAAATCATTTTGGCATATTAAGAATAGATTGGGGGGAAAGTGGAACTCTTTTCCTCCTCTGTTATAACCTGAATTATTGTATCCCTACATTTACCACTGACCAATGATCCTTTTCCTTCCCTTAGGGCGTTTTCAGTGTAGTTTCTATGCGATTATCTTCTTCTGATGACAAAATACAATACCTTTTCAAAGAGTAGGTCATTTTGAGGGCACACAGACTGTGTTTATGTTATTATACTTGGGCACGTATTTCTTTTGTCATTGGGATTTACAGAATAGCTAATATTTCTCCCTGTTTGGTCTTAAGTGACTGCACAAATCTAAATGACTGCACACTACTTTTCCCTGAAGAACAGAATAAGTGGTTACTGCTGAGGCTGCCCAGCTCAGGTCCTTCCAGATGGTGTTAATCAGAGCTACACAGCAGGTCCATAGGTAGCTTGGGACACGCTGAGCTACCCAATTGTTTCAGAAAGTGCAACAATTTGTGAGCCTAAAAGCTGGGTGAGTTTTTCTGCAGGGAGACATTAGCTGGCACATACATACATAGTGCTGTCCCCCTCCTGCAGGTTGCCAAAAGCAAATGAGCTCTTGCTGGCAAAGAAAGGGCAGCAAGCAACTTTCCAGTTACTCAATATGGACCAAGACTTCCCTCATATGAAAACTTCAGAAGTTTCATACAAGCACCTTATTCAAATGTCATCAGTGTTTCAGTGAGTACTGCTGAAAGCATTTGTCTGCACCTCAGTCTGACGGACAGTCACAGGGCAATAGGGTAAGAACCCCTTTGTCCCAAGCAAAAATTACAGTCCAGTGCACCCCTCTTTTATGTCTGAGCAACTCAGTCACCTCAATTTATTTAATGTGTCTCTGTGAAGGTTATTTGTCACTTAGAGAAATTTATCCTCAGGTGCTTACTGTCTACTCCAGTAATTTGCTGTTAATTACTTGTTTACTTATACAATGTTGCTAATACAAGGAATGTGAGGGGAGTCCCATTTAGTTTCCTACAGACAAGACATCTGTTTGGCCATATTTACCCTTACTAACTCCTGTTTTGATAACTATAGAGTTGTTAAAGACTTTGGCTGTTGCTACCATAACCCTTTTATTAAAATCCATATGTTTATGGATACAAGGCAACAAAGATGTACTGAGCACTCTTGGTGTGTGGCGCTTAGCTCAAAGAATCAGAGAAGAGTTTTGGTTGGAAGGGACTTAAAAGACCATCCAGTTCCAACTTTTCTGCCATGGGCAGGGATGCCTTCCGCTGGACCAGATTGTGCAGTCACATCCAACCTGGCCTTGAACACTTTCAGAGATGGAGCATCTATGGCTTCTCCACGCAACCTGTGCCAGTGCCTCACTGCTTACACAATGAATAATTTCCTTCTAATATCTAATCCAAACCTACACTATTCAGATTAGAGCCATTGCCCCTTGTCCTAACAACACATGTCTGCAAGGAGTACCTCTCCATCTCTCCTGTAAGCCCCACTTAAGTACTGGAAGGCTGCTAGAAGGTCTCCCTGGAGACCTTTTCTTCTCCAGGTGAACAGCCCCAGCCCTCAGCCTGTTCTCATAGGAGAGAAGTTCTGTTTCTCTGACAATTTTTGTATCCATCTTCTGTATTTGCTCCAACAGCTCCAGGTTTTTCTTATGCTGGGGATCTCAGAGCCTGGACACAATACTCCAGGTGGGGTCTCGTGAGAGCAGAGTAGAGGGAGAGTATCAGCTTCCTCACCCTGCTGGCCGTGCGCCTGTCGATGCAGCCCAGGAAACGTTTTACTTTCTGGGCTGCAAGTGCACATTGCTGGCTCACGTTGAGCTTCATCAACCAACGCCCCCAAGTTCTTTTCCTCAGGGAGAAGCTATTACTTTACATCCATACTTGCATCCATCAGGTTAGATCAGTGTTTTCGTCCAGAACTCCTCTTCTGTGTGTCAAAAGAGAATACAGACCTCTGTAGATGTAAGAAACCAAGAAAAAACCCAATGCTTTGAATATCCTCCTTTTCTACAATATTTCCTTAGTTTGTAGTATTTATGCTTAAATACTTGGTCACTGCATCTTTGTAATTTTGGGTTTATTCCATAAAAGATCATGCCTTTCTCTTCTCAGGGATCCACTGCTGTTTGGCTGTTGCTTTTTGATGAGATTTATCCCGGCAGTCGGTGACCTTTCCTATACCCTCTATTGATTCTCTGGAACAGCTCGACCTGACAAGGGGAAAATATCTACAGTGTTTTAGAGTGTCTAGTACTTGTTTGTTTACCTGGTTATGCAATGCACTTATAGACTGGCTTGCTGATTGATTTATTGTTATTTTGTACTGCTGCTGGCATCCTTCTGGGGACCAGGACTGGAAAAGGCCTTTCTGCAGCTGCGAGTTTGTGCCAGTGTCCATGCATTAACAAACTGCATATAAGGCATCAGTCAAAACCACTCCTTGTAACCCCTGACTGCTCATTTGCCCAGGGTTTGGATGGCAAATCTAGGTTTATAAATCCTGTCAGACTGCCTGGTGGCAGTGCAGTGAGTTACTGCTGAGACAGGCTTGTGTCAAAATCAGCACAAATGAAAAAGGGAGAAAGTATTGTAAAACACAGTAAAAGAGCCACTCCAACTTCTGTCACCACTACATAACAGCTTCTAAAAGAATAAAACTGATATAGGACAAAACAACATCTTCCTTCAGCAATACCAATTCTGGGATTGTTCTGTTAAGACCTAGGAAAGAAATCTTGTTGTATAACTAGCAGAGTGGGGATCTATGGTCAAAGTGTGAATGTAAAGTGTGAATGAAAGGGAGCGACCTTATGTGGCCCTGGCAAACCAAGAATAAACCACATACAGTGGTCCAGAAGTCCCAACATGTTTTTTTACCTCTGCAGCTAACTTGAGAGAGCTGATCCATGTGTTGGGGGGCATGGGGGGTGTTAGGTTAGATATAAGGGAAAGGTTCTTCACCCAGAGGGTAACTGGGCACTGGAACAGACTCTCCAGGGAAGTGCACACAGCACTAAGCGTGCTAGAGTTCAAGAAGCATTTGGACAATACTCTCAGGCACATAGTGTGGGTGCCTTCCAACTCAGGATAGTCTATGATTCTATGTGAGAAGCAGGAATCCTTTGACAAAGGAGAGTGCAGGTGAAGTCTGGCTGGTCACAGGGCAATAGTTCAGTCAAATGCTGTTGTACATCATGGTCTGCCGCATTCCCTGGCCCTTGAAAGCAGACGATAGCCGAGATCCACATGAAAAAAGGAAAAGAAAGGTGGGCAATAGTTAGATCTGGGATCCGGGAAGTGGGCAGTACCAATCTTAGAGATGCTTACATTCCTCTCTTAGGTCAGATGATTTTCTCATACTTTAAAGCAACAAGCTATCAATTGGTCACTGAAAAAAGGGTAAAATTTCTTCTAGTGCCTCAGTCACCACAATACTCTGAAATGTACATGCACTGACCCACATCTCTTGTTTGTTTGCAAGGCTCTGGATGGCATGATGCAGGTACCACACTCCTGCTCTTGGCTGAAACTGTGTGTGAAGGTAGTTAATCACAGTGGGGTAACAGTGCATCTGGGGTGACTGATCCCCAAAACCATCCTTAAAGAGATAGACAATATCACCCCTTTAATACTTGGGACCAAGAGCCTTGAAACTCTCAAGTGAAAAGTTTCCTGTGCCTTTTAGTACTAACCAGAAAAGGAGAAGAACCTCAGAGGAAGAACTATATACTACTGGAAGTGCCTAGTTCCGTCAGAGGAAGCTGGACTCATGCTGTCTGTGGAAGAAGATGGTTTAGAATTTTGGTTTTCAGTGCGTGGTCACAACAGGTGGCAGTGAGGTCCTGGCTACAGAAAATGTGCCAGAGGCACGGGTCGCCTGTGACTTCCCAAGCGCCTGCCTGTGCAGTGCCACTTCCAGTCTTTCAACACTGGGTGGCACCAGGAATGTAAAGAATCAGGGCCACGACTCCAGGCTTGCAAAGGGAGTTGCCATCCTGGGAGAGTGAGTTGCTATCAGTTTGTTTGTAGTCTTGACGCAGTGGATGCAAGAAAAACATTATTCTAGAAGGAAACCTCAGGTAATGGTAGGATTAGGAGCAGGTGAGGATATAAGATAGAAAATACTCTCCGTGAAGTTTGATTACTTCCACTGTGAAACTATTTCAGCTAAAAAATATCCCATCTTCAATTAAAGGATTTTTTAAAATCTTATTGTCATAAATAAACCCTCTCCTCAAGCACAGGAAAAAAAAAAAAAGAGACAGAAAAGCAGTGGAGCAGTAGAGCCAGTCCCAGGTCCTGTGCCAGTGTTGTCCATGTCTCAGAGACTGCTGGAGACAGGAATGGCCCTTGTGGCTCTCTATCTCTTTGGCCCCATTGCCCTGTGCACTAGCCATCAAGGCAGGACCCGAGGGAGAGGCAGAACCCCTTCATCAGTAACTTGTTCTTTCTCACATCTTGTCTAACATGGGATGCTAATGGCATCCCTTTTGCAGGTAAAGCCAAGTTCTTTAGGAAAAATGCATACCATTTTTTGGGGGGGGGGTGAGGGTGCTTAGAGGCAGAAGTTTCTAGATGTGAGCTGGAGGCAACTATGTGCTCATTATTGATTTCTAATTGCTGGCTGTGTTAAATTCCAGGAGTGTAGTAACACAGAGCAAAAAGTTGTGGCGGAGCTGCCACCTTACACAGTATTTTGTATGCCTTCCATTTATGACCAATGCCACTGAATGCAGTTATCCAATAAGATGCCAAACTGTCAGCATTTCATTAAAATATGCTGCAGAGAGTAGTTCAGTAAACTACTTAGCATGCCAAATGCATAGTGTGTGCCAACATATTTATCGTATAATGTTCTTAAGAGCTGCAAGCCTCTGTTCATTGGAAGTAATCAATTCTATTTTCATATGCAGTGGACCTTGAACCTTGCACTCACACTGCAATGATTTAATTTTTCCAAGGGACAACCAAGGTAAGTAGACGCAGTACCTCTACCAGGAGCACTGGCAATATGCTTTATTGATATTCTGGGCTAAAAGAGCCCTGCAGGTCTTTGCACACTGTGGGGAGGATCTAAAAATACATAATAAAAGCTTGATTAGTACAGCATGCAACAAGGCAAGGAGCACATGCTGCTGAACAGAAATAAAATCTTGACAATGTAGAAGCAGTAAAGCCAAATAAAGTAATTCAGCAAGCGGAGTATTAAGCTCAGCCTTACTGCAATATGAAATAAAGGACAGTTATGTTTGCAGTGGAGCTGAAAGAATCTACCTCTGTGATGGGTAATTAAAAGTTCAAGGACTGCTTCAGTCCCCTGATCAGCCTTTGGGTAGCCTCATTAGACACTGTCAGTTTCTGGGACGTGCAAATCACACGTGCAAAAAAGCAGTGTTTTTCCATACGCTCAGTGACCTTTTTCATCTCTTGTATCCCTTCTTTCCTTTCTGTCTGACTACCCCAAATTGCTTACAGAGACAGTGTTCCCAAGGAATTACTTGGTGTGCAGCTCTGTCACAGCTGAATAGAGTCTCTCCTCTGATATTGAGAGGCAGGCAGCACTTTGTTAAGGCAGGACTTGTCTTATGAGTTCAGCAACCCTTCATAGCCTCTTTTGGTGGGAAACTCATCTCCTGAATCCTGGGATTTTCATCTTTCCTCAGTATAAGGTGCTGCCAAATATTTTTAGTAAAATCCCAAGGTGAGCAAAGAGGCATCAGTCTGTTCCTGAGCCTTGTGTCCCTAACCCTTCCCATCCCTGGAAATGGGCTCCAGTGCCCCATTGTACATATTTCTTTCTAGGGCAGACAGAAAATATCTGTGATATCACATATCTCTTTAAATCCTAAAATGCTACTCTGGCTCTATAGCAACACTAATAGATATAATCTAGGGTTTTTTATAGCTAGGAGGCTCACAGAGGCCCTACTGCAGTGTTTTGCTGCTACAGTTAAACAATTCAAATCTAGAAATAAGGCCAAGGTAAAATCTGATCTATTATACCTCTGCTGAGCATCCTGGCCTGGATCAGCAATAGTGTGGCCAGCAGGACCAGGGCAGTGACCATCCCCCTGCACTCAGAATTGCTGAGGCCACCCCTCGAATCCTGTGTTCAGTTCTGGGCCCCTCACTGCAAGAAAGACATTGAGGGGCTGGAGCGGGTCCAGAGAAGGGCAACAGAGCTGGGGAAGGGTCTGGAGCACAAGTCTGGGTAGGAGAGGCTGAGGGAGCTGGGGGTATTTGGCCTGGAGAAAAGGAGGCTCAGGGGGGACCTTGTCACTCTCTACAGCTGCCTGAAAGGAGGGTGGAGCCAGGTGGGGGTCGGTCTCTTCTCCCAGGTAACAAGTGACAGGACAGGGGGAAAGAGCCCGAAGTTTCACCAGGGAAGGTTTTGATTGGATATTAGGGGAAAATTTCTGCACAGAAAGGTTTGCCAAGCATTAGAAAAGGCTACCAGAGAAGTGGTTCAGTCACCATCCCTGGAGGTATTTAAAAGATGTGTAGATGTGGCACTGAGGGACTTGGTTTTGTGGGACTTGGCTGGGTTAATAGCTGAACTAGGTGATTCTAAAGGACTTTTTCAACCTATTCTATTCTATTCTATTCTATTCTATTCTATTCTATTCTATTCTATTCTATTCTATTCTATTCTATTCTATTCTATTCTATTCTATTCTATTCTATTCTATTCTATTCTATTCTCTCTGACCATGCTTCTGGGACTTTATTTCAGATCTCAGTGAAATCTACAAAGAGATATATTTACATGATTTACAAGCCTGAAATTCAGACTCCACATTAGGCTTCCAAAAGAGGATGTAGAAGCTCAGCTCTAAGCATCAAAAACCAATAAAATAGGACTTGATGAACACACTAATACTTGCAGACACAGTGTATACATTCAAAACATCCTCATAAAATTGGACAAGGGTGTCTCCCCCAAATGGGTGTCTCCTCAGGACAAGCTTGCTGCAGGGGAAGATTTGGGAAAGCAAGGAAGAAGCACAGGAATAAATTCATCTTACGCATGCACAGAAGGAGTAAGGAAACCTGTAAATATATCCAGGGTTATAAATGATAACTGAAACAAAGGGCTTTTAAAGATGTGAAATCCTCCTGCTCTGGCAAGCAGAGCTAAAGACAAATAAAGACTTATGATCTGTGTGAGACAGTTTGCTGCATGTTTGTCCTTGTCAGCACTTCTGTCTTTTCCACCAAGGATGGACTTTTGCTCCTGTGGAAAAGATAGTGGCCTGGAGTGATACCTGGAAAGCAACTCCTGTGCTGCTGCATAGCCCTGATAAATATAAAATGAAAGGTGCTCTTAATTATAAACAAGTCTCAGACCTCGATTGTTTGGAGAATATTTGAGTGGTCAGCTCCTGTTGCAGTCTTAATCACAGTAGAAATATAATGACTAAATTCTTCTCCTTCTGCATTATGTAAATATTTTTAGGGGCTGTGTCAGCTCTTTTGTGAGTGAGAGCTTGTTTTAATCACTCGAGAGAGGATGTGACTGACATAGATGCACATCTGCTGAATATAGGAATGTGTAGTCTGGTGGAGTTACTCTTCAGAGCAAAGTTTTCAGACTTTTGATTTATTTCCAGCTGCTTTTTTGTTTCATACCTTTGATACGGCACACATGACAAAGAAACAATTCCTGAAGTGAAGGCTGTATCAGACTAAGAATTAATTTGAAGGGATGAATTTACTTCACATATATTACAGGACCACAGTGAGACTTTGGTCACACACTTTCAGTGTATGTGGCAGTTTTTACCAGGAAATTGATGCAACCATATTTAATTGGTAAATTTTTACTGTTAATCAAAGAACCTGTTAGGGCAGTAGGTTGATAATAATCATGCTATGTACTAGTGTATTTATGATACTGTTTAACACACTCCTCCCATGTCTTTAGTACAGTAATTCCTTCCTTCCTTCCTTCCTTCCTTCCTTCCTTCCTTCCTTCCTTC
>VZTJ01005386.1:7906-19492 GCA_013397795.1 Orthonyx spaldingii | reverse complement strand
GACACAGTGGGGTGAGAGGGGACACGGGGGACACAGGGGGGACACAGGGGGTACACAGAGGGGGACAGGGCCGGCATAGGGGGGAACACGGTCCCGTCTGCGGGACACAGCGGGGTGAGAGGGGACACAGAGGGGACACAGCGGGGGGACAGGGCCAGCACAGGGGGCAGCACGGCCCCATCTGCAGGGACACAGCGGGGTGAGAGTGGACACAGGGGACACAGCGGGGACACAGAGGGGGACAGGGGACACGGTGGCTTCTTACGCTTGGGGCTGCTCTGGCTGTCGGGCTCGGGCACCTTCCAGTCAAGCTTGCGGCCCTTCTCGTAGAGCCCCTTGAGCACCTTGCGGAACTCCTCGGGCTCTGAGCCCTGCGGGCTCAGCTCCAGGTACTTGCGGTAGAGCTGCAGCGCCGTCCGCGCGTCCTCGATGCTGTCGTGGGTCTCCCCCTGGATCTTCAGGTCTGCGGGGACAGCCCTGGCTCGGTCCGGGGGACGCCCCCGGGGGGGATCCGCCCCTTCCCGGATCCAAAAATGCGGCTACTGACCCAGGAAGTACCAGGCGAGGAAGCGCAGGGAGATCATCCTCTTCCTCGGGATGTGGAACAGGTACACGGTGTCGATCACCTGGTCCTTGGGCACCTGGGGAGGGGACAGGGTGCTGCTGCCGGGGCAGGGGGGCTGCGGGAGGGGTCTGACACCAACCAGCCCCACCCCAGAGCTCCGGGGCAGGGAGGGGGCTCGGGCTGTCACCATCAGGTTGATGACACGGAAGTCCTTCTGCAGCCCGTGGCCCACGAACTTGACGCCCACGTCGATGAGGAAACGCAGCTTCAGGTAAGTGGATTTGAGGGTGGTCAGGTGCTTGGAGGAGATCTTGGCGTCCAGGTCTCCCGGCTTGATCCCGGAGTACTGGGTCAGGTAATCCACCACCTGCGGAGAGCGGGGCACCTGGAGGGGGCTGGGGGGCCCCGGGGGCTCTGCCCCCTCCCCACATTCCCTGCCAGCACCCCGGGGAGGGGTTGGTGTTGCAGGACGACGGCCCCAGGTGACCCTGAAGCATTGAGGTGTCCAGGTGAGGACACAGGAGTGCAGGTGAGGTCACCACAGAGCACCCAGGTGTCCATGGGGAACACCCAGGTGTCCGAGTGAGGTCACCAGGGAGAGCACAGGAGCCAGGTGAGGTCATCAAAGGGGACACAAGACTCCCTGGGAAGCACCCAGGTGTCCAGGTGAGGTCACCAGGGAGAACACAGGAGTCTAGGTGAGGTCACCTCAGGGGTCACAGAGTCCATGGGGAGCACCCAGATCTCTGTTTGGTGGTTTGTTTTGTTTTGGATGAGTATTGTTCAACAGATCAACTGAATTCAACACCAGACCAGGTTTTGTTTGGTAGCCAGGTGAGGTCATCAAAGGGGACACAAGACTCCCTGGGAAGCACCCAGGTGTCCAGGTGAGGTCACCAGGGAGAACACAGGAGCCAGGTGAGGTCACCACAGGAGACACAGAAGTCCCTGGTGTCCATAGGGTGCACCCAGCTGTCCACGGGGAGCACCCAGGTGTCCAGATAAGGTCACCACAAAGGACAGGGGAGTTCATGGGGAGCACCCAGGTGTCCAGGTGAGGTCACCATGGAGAACACAGGTGCCCATGTGAGGTCACCAAAGGGGACAAAGGAGTCCATGGGGAGCACCCAGCTGTCCACAGGGTGCACCCAACTGTCCACGGGTAGCAGCCAGGTGTCCAGATAAGGTCACCATAAAGGACAGAGGAGTTCATGGGGAGCACCCAGATGTCCACTGACAGCACCCAGGTGTCCAGGTGAGGTCACCATTGAGGACAGAGTTCAGGGGAAGCACCCAGCTGTCCAGGTGAGGTCACCTCAGGGGACACAAAAGTCCCTGGTTGTCTATCGGGTGCACCCAGGTGTCCATGGGGAGCACCCAGATGTCCAGGTGAGGTCACCATGGAGAACACAGGAGTTTAGGTGAGGTCACCTCAGGGGACACAAGAGTCCATGGGAAGCACCCAGGTGTCCAGGGGGAGCACTCAGGTGTCCAGGTGAGGTTACCATGGAGAACACAGGAGCCAGGTGAGGTCACCACAGGAGACACAGAAGTCCCTGGTGTCCATAGGGTGCACCCAGCTGTCCACGGGGAGCACCCAGGTGTCCAGATAAGGTCACCTTAGAGGACAGAGTTTAGGGGAAGCACCCAACTGTCCAGGTGAGATCACCTCAGGGGACACAGGAGTCTGTGGGGAGCACCCAGATGTCCATTCACAGAACCCAGGTGCCCAGGTGAGGTCACTATGGAGAACACAGGTGCCCAGGTGAGGTCACTAAAGGGGACACAGGAGTCCATGGACAGCACCCAGGTGTCCAGATGAGGTCACCATATAGGACAGGGGCGTTCATGGGGAGCACCCAGATGTCCATTCACAGAACCCAGGGGCCAGGTGAGGTCACCATGGAGCACCCAGGTGCCAGGTGAGGTCACCATCACCACTAGAGCAGGTCTATGTCCTTCCTGGGGGTCTGGGAGGCCAGGTGGGCACCCCGTACCTGCTCCTGGGTGGAGATGTAGTCATCGATGAAGGGCACGCCCTCGTTGGGGCCCTGCCCACGCACGCAGGTGATCCGGGCCACCGACATCTGGCTGGGCTTGATGGTGGACTTGGTGCCATCGCTGCGCAGCTCGGCCTCCTCCTGCCACCAGGAACGGGGACGTGGTGACCAACAGCCCCTCCCTGTGCCCTGTCCCCCCATCCCCTGCCCCGGGGCCTCCCCACCTCGTTCAGGGTGACGAACTCGGCGTCCAGCCCCACCAGGTCTCCGGCCTGGGGCATCTCGCTCAGCATGAGGGGGATGAAGGTGGCGTGGCACTTGCGCTGCTTGCGGGCCAGCGAGGCCTCGGCCAGCAGCACGCTGGCCTCGATGGGGTTCTTGACTGCGCGGGGAAAAGGGGAAGGAGCTCAGCGGAGCCCCGGTGGCGCCGGCCCCGCCGCCACTTCCACGCCAGGCACTCACTGACGAGGTTGTACTTGGCGTTGAGGTTCCTCCGGGCGTAGTAGAGGATGGCTGGCACCTTCCAGCTCATGTCAAACTGCACAGCCTCGCACTGCAGGGCAGGGGGGACAGTCAGGGGCGGTCCGGGGGGCTCCACGGGGTGGCTGCAGTGTCGGCCGGGCGCTCACCTTGTCCACGGGCTCGATGAGGAAGTCGTTGAAGAGGTACCACTGCTGGTGTGTGACTCCCTGGGGGAAAAGGCACAGCCTCAGGGGCCCCCCCAGGCAGGAGCAGTGACTCCTCTGCCCAGTTACCAGGGAAAGGAGGGTGTGACAATGCCATGTGGGAACCCCCGCCCTTCCTGGGACACCGTGGGGAAATCCCTGCTGCCCTGGGTGGTGACAAACTACGTGAAAGGATTGGGCTGGACAGGCGCCGGGCTCTGCCCAGCTCCTGACCAAAACTCCAGGGAGATGCAAGAGATAAGAGGCAGGGATGGAGCCTTGACACACTCTGGGAACTCCTCCCGACAGCAGGACTGCCCAGACCAGCCCTTTCCTTGGGAAGGGAGATGACGTCCTTGTACCTGGAAGTACAAGGACAAGCTGGCCCCGTGCCCGTGGCCAGGAGGAACCAGCCCTGAGTGCGTGTGGGAAGAGGATTTCTTCATCCCTTCCCTCCCCATGAGGGGCCCCAGCAGCTCCAGGCTGTTCCTTGAGCCAAACACCCCACACTGGGCTGAGAAATCCGGGAATGACGAATCCCATGGGTGGGCAAAACCCCTTGGAAAGGCTCCCAGGAGCCGCTGGGTGCCAAGGGAATCCCACAGGGTCTCACCTCCTTCCGCTGGTGGTAGGTCTCTCCCACCTTGATGTGCCCCACCAGGCTGCCCCCGGTGCGGGAATCCAGGATGTGGACAACGGTGGCCATCAGGTCGTAGACGTACACGGAGTCGGGGTCGTCCGTGGGGCTCAGCTGCGGGAGGAACCGGCAACGTCCGAGCCCCCAAAGCACCAGCCCCGACATTTCCACGCTGCCCTGAGTTATCTCCAAGAGATCCTCCTCATCTCTCAGCAGAAAGTGGCTCTGAGGCAGCGCTGCTCCCACAGTCCCATGGTGGTTCTGTCCCTTTACCCACACTGATCCCTTTACCCACACTGATTCTGTCCCTTTACCCACACTGATTCTGTCCCTTTACCCACACTGATTCTGTCACTTTACCCACACTGATTCTGTCCCTTTACCCACAATTATGTCCCTTTACCCACAGTAATTCTGTCCCTTCACCCCACACTGATTGTCCCTTTCCCCACGGTGATTCTGTCCCTTTCCCCACGGTGATTCTGCCCCTTTACCCAAGGTGATTCTGCCCCTTTCCTCACAGTAATCCTGTCCCTTTACCCACAGTGATTTTGTCACTTTACCTCATCGGTCTCACTCCAGTTGCTCACGTCGAGCTCTTTGCTCTTGGTCAACCTCATCTTGATGGCGTGAGGGATCCAGATGTTCTTCAGTTCCTCCACGGAAGGATACGAATGCCCCGTGTCGGGGTTCCCCAGATCCTTCCTGCACGGGGAATCGTGGAAAGCTGACTTGGAGGGAGATGTCATCCAAGCCAGGACTCCCCAGCTTATTCCTGAAATTTCTGTGGTCCCTGGAGCAGGACCCTGGGAGAGGCGCTCAGCCAATGTGGTTTTGGGGCTTTTGTCAGTCAGAAAAGGGGCGTGAGGTTGGGGGGCTGAGAAAGGGGTCACGAGGTGGGTGACAAAGGGGATGTGGTGCAGCCTCAGGCAGGGTATCAAATCAACAAAATTAGATGAGAAATGGCCCAGAAAATCACCCAGGAGGCGTCACTGGTCAGAGCCACCACCCCTGGGACAGAATCTCAGAATCCTTGAGGTTGGAAAAGCTTTCCAAGACCACCAAGTCCAACCTGTGGCCAATCCCCACCTTGTCACCCAGACCGGAGTGCCACATCCAGTCATTCCTTGGGATGGTGACTCCACCACCTCCCTGGGCAGTTCCAAAGCCTCTGACAACCCTTTCCCTGCAGAAATTCCTCCTGAATGGCCACCTACCACTCTCCAAGAGAGATCTCCTTCCCCTTGGTGATGTCAAAGCCTCCTCTCTTCATCATGGCTTTCTGAAAGGAATACTGGCAACGAAACACAGGCAAGCGTCAGCACACGGTGACAGGCCGGCCCTGGGGACACGTGGGTGACAGCCAGGCCAGGAGCAGGGAAAAGACAGGGATATTAAAGTTGGTGACAGGGGAAAAAGCAAGGGAAACCCCAGGTCCTGCTGCGGGGAGCCTTGGTGCTGCTGGAGGGCTGGGGGGAGTGAGAGAGTGACTCCTGCAGTCCCTGCAGCTCTGCCAAGACAGGAGATCTCATCTTTTCCGACTCCAAAGGCACGGACCAGGCCACAGGCACACCCGAGTGGCACCAGGTGCTCCGCGAGCACGGCTCAGGTGGAGGGAGAGAGGCCAGAGACAGCGAGAGCAGGGTGAAAACCTCGGCGAGGCCGGGCACCGCAACCCCCGCGAGCCGGGAGAACCGGCCCCGGAGCGTCTCCCCCACCTCAGCCTGTGTCTTCCAGAAATCTGCCTCCTTGGAGCTGTTCACCTCACAGTTAATGACCAGCACGTCCGGCAGGCAGCGGATGTTCCGGGTCTGCACCTGGACGTGGAAATGGGAGAGGATTTGGGACATCGGCCAACGCCTCGGCCTGCGGTGCTTCCTCCCCTCCCCGAGGCACTTCCAGGACCACAGGGAGCTCCTTCCTCCCCTCCCGAGGCACTTCCAGGACCACAGGGAGCTCCTTCCTCCCCTCCCGAGGCACTTCCAGGACCACAGGGAGCGCCTTCCTCCCCTCCCCGAGGCATTTCCAGGGAGCTCCATCATCAGCTCCTGGGGGGTTTCTCCCTGCTGAATCCTCGCCCCTGCCAGAAGAATTCACACAGCCCAGGAAATACCCCAGGGCTGCCAGGCGGGCCAGGAACCGAATCTCTGGCATCAGGAGGTCCCCGGGTGACTCATGCAGAAACTGCCCCCCTTACGGCCGTGTCCCACTGCCCCCCGTGCCTGTCCCCCCTCCCAGGCTCACCGTGGGCTGGTATTTCTCACAGTTCTCACACCAGGCCTGCGTGTTCTGCTCCAAGCAGATGCTGCGCTTCAGAATCTGGGCAAACTCGTAATCCTTGGTCGGTTTCTCTGCAGGGAGAAAGGAGAATAACGTCACCTCCCCAGCACACAAACCTTGACCAGCTTAGCTCAGCCAAACCTCTGGGGTTTTCCTCACAACCACCAGCCAGAAGGTCAAGCCCCAAATGTGTCTTTCTGTAGCCAAAAGGCAGGCTGGTTGGAAACCCACCCCTGGAGCTGAGGCAGCTGGAAAAATCGTGGATAACAAACCCCACCCAGGTAATGGTGCTGAGTTCTGCCGTTACCGGTGCTGTCGGGGTAGGAGAGGGTGAAGAGCAGCGTGGAGGACACACGGACGGTCTCCTTCCCGCAGCGGCACATGCTGCAGTTCTCCATCTCACAGCTGAACAGCTGCCCGATCACAGAGTCCCCCGAGGAGCCAAAGCTGCTGGGAAAGCAGCGCCGGGATCAGCAGGATCCCAAAGATCCCACAGCTCAGGCTGCACAGGGCCAGCTCACAAACTCCCGGAGGTTTTGGAGAACCTCAGCACTTCCAAGCCCCTCTGGAAGCTCCTCTGGAAAGCCTCCAAACAAGTTTTAGAGGCTCAAACATGGGGGAGCTGCAGCTCTGTGTGTTCCCCTGAGGACATGAGGGGCTTGAAAGCTTCCCGAGGGATGGGTGGGGTCTCTGGGATCCCGCCCCCCTCCCCAGCTGGGTCATTCCCAGCCCTGTCCCCCACGCCAGGGCCTCACCTGCTGCCGGCCCCCCGGTAGGCCTGGGGTCCCTCCTGCTCCTGGGTTTCCTGGTGCAGCTGGGTCAGGATGAAACGGTTCCAGCTCTGAATCAGCCGGCCCAGGTTCACCTTCCCCGTGGCCTCGTCCGAGTCCGCCAGGATCAGCCCCAGCGCCGAAGCCTCCGGGATGGTGCGGAAAGCCCGCAGAAAGTTGCTTCCCTGGGGATGGGGCAAGAGCAAAACGTCACCGAGGTCAAGTGACAGGAGTTTCCACGCTGTCTGCCTGTTCCTCTGCTGTCCCAGTGACCCTCCCAGGCAGCCCAGCCCAGCCCAGACCTGGCAGGGGTCTCCTCGGGACAGGTCCAGCATGTGGAAGAGCAAGCCCAGCTCGCAGCCCAGGCAGAATTCCTTCTGGCACAGGTGGTTCTGGACCAGGCAGCGCACTGGCTCCAGGAAATACAGCACCTGGGAGGAACCCAGCAGTCAGGGGGGCTCTGGGGGGGCCACGGGGGTCCGGGAGGGGCTGGGGTGGCTCCCACCTGGATCATGCAGTTGCAGTAGGCATTGGGAATGTGAGGCTCCAGCCCCGCAAACAGCGTCTTGTTGTAATGCTTGAAGTCAAAATCCTCCAGCCCCAGCTTGGAGTATTTGATGGTGACCTGAGCAGAGATGTGACGGGTTAAACAAACCCCTCCCCACGCTGTGGGACCCCCGTGGGACCCCCGGTGCTCCCCACACCCCTGAGCAGCCCCCCAAGGCCACCACCTTCCTGTACTTCTTGGCCACCCTGTAGAGGTGTGGCTCCTCCTCCCGCCCGATCGGGGACTCGGGGACTTGGCTGAAGTTGTCAAACTCGTTGTCCATCTCCTTTAAGCGATAAGGAATCTGTGAACAGGGGGAAAAGGGATGAGCAGCTGAACCCTGAGGCGGGGAGAAGCCCCACGCACTGAAACGAGCGACTCCCGGGCTTTCCTGGCTCCCTGAATGAGCAAAGGGCTGCACCAGAGTGGAGTGGGGCCCTCCCTGGACCTGCACCAGGCCTCCACACCTTCCTGCTCACAGGGATTTGTCACTGTGGGAAAGCACAGGGCAGTGTTTTCCCCAGGGCGAGGGACGTGCCATGAACCTCCCGACCGGACAGCTCAGACCTTCACTGCCACAGAGCCAGGGAGGGATGGGACTGGGAAAACTCCATCCTTTTCCCTGCTTGAGAGAAGCTGCCACCTCCAAACTACACCTGCAACGTCCCATGGGAATTCCAGCTCTTGTCCCCATCTCTGAAACCCCGGGGATTGCTCAGCACGCAGAGAGCTCTGTCCCTTCCTGGGCTCTGTGCTCCACCCTCCCAAAATCCCCTCCTGGGAGCAGGCACCTGGTTACGGAGCTTGGTCCTGGGGTTTGGGGCGTAGCCAATGAATCCCACCTTCTTCATGGTGCGCAGAATCTCGGGATCTACCGGGGGGGCTCGCCTGGAAACACCCCCGACTCAGAGCAGCACCTCTCACCCCCCTGAGGGCCACTGGCTGTGCTCAGGGTGGTCCTGAGGGCTCCCCCCTCCTCAGCCCTTCCCCAGGGTCGTTTTCCATCCCCACAAGCGCAGCAGCGCTGAGCTCGGGGGTGCTGGAGGTGGGAGGAGGGAAAAGGAGATTCCACAGAGGCAGAACAGAGCCAGGATCCCACCGGGATCTCCCCACCGGCAAGAGGGAGCTTGGACAGCGTCCCACCATCCTCACACCTGCCCGGCCACACCTCCACTGAGGGAAACTCATCAGGAAGGAGAGGGACTCAGCCAGGGGCAGCTTTCCCGTGCTTTCCCCGCGTCATTTCACTGGGAGAGGCCGGGAGTTACCGCGGCGCCGGGGCGGAGTTGGCGGCCGGCCAGTCGGAGAGCAGCGCGTCGCTGGTCAGCGGCACCGGGATGAGCGACAGCGGCACCAGGTCCTGGTTCCAGTCCAGGTGTGGCAGCGTGTCCACCATGCAGGGCAGGGCGAAGTCGGTCTCCCGGGAGTAGGCGTTGAAGGTGACCTCCGGGGAGTCGGCCCAGAGGTGGACGCAGCCCTCGGAGTCGCCGAAGGCCAGCGCCTGCTTGCTGGCCGACACGTCGAAGGTCATGATCAGCGGCCCCACGGTGTTGACGTGGAAGATGTCGGCGGGGTTGGCCAGCCCGGTGGGCTCGCAGAACTGGCACTGGCCTGGGAGGGATGGAAAAGGGGGCAATGTGGCACGGGGAGGGTGTGGGAATCAGGGCGAGGTGACACGCAGGACACAGGGGCAGCAGCGCTCGGACAACCAGTGTGGGATGTCCTGATCTGGAAGAGACCCACAGGGATCAAGTACAACTCCTGGCCTGGCACAGGACAACCCCAAAACCTCCCCAGTCTTCAAATCCCAACATCTGAGTGTTGTCCAAACACTCCCTGACCTCCAGAATTATGGAATATCCTGAGCTGGAAGGATCCCACAAGGATTGAAGTCCAGCTCCTGTCCTTGCATGAGACAAGGCCAAAACCTCCCCAGTTCCCAAATCCCAGCACCTGAGAGCTCCCTGACCTCCAGAATTATAGAATATCCTGAGCTGAAAGGGACCCACGAGGATCAAAGTCCAACTCCTGGCACAGGACAACCCCAAAACCTCCCCAGTCTTCAAATCCCAACATCTGAGTGTTGTCCAAACACTCCCTGAGCTCCAAACTCAAACACTCCCTGAGATCCAAAACTGTGAAATATCCANACTCCCTGAGATCCAAAATCATGGAATATCCCGAGCTGCAAAGAACCCATCAGGATCATCGAGTCCAACTCCTGTCCTGGCACAGGACAACCCCAGAAGTCCCCCAGTCCCCAAATCCCAACACTTGAGAGCACAGAGGACCTGAGAGCGTTGTCCAAACACTCCCTGACCCCTGGAATTATGAAATATCCTGAGCTGGAAGGGACCCACAGGGATCAAAACCCAACTCCAAGCTCTGCACAGGACACCCCAAAACCCCACCCTGTCCCTGACACCCTTCTCCAAACAGTTCTTGAGGTGGGAAGGGGCTCACAACAATCTTTGAGTCCCAGGACACCCCCCAAAAACCCCAAAACCCAACACCTGAGAGCATTGCCCAAACACTCCCCGACCCCTGGAATTATGGAATATCCTGAGCTGGAAGGGACCCACATGGATCAAAGTCCAGCTCCTGGCCTGGCACAGGACACCACAAAAGTTTTCCCCAAATCCAACACCTGCCAGCATTCCCCAAACACTCCCTGACCTCCAGAACTATGGAAGATCCAGAGCTGGAAGGGACCCATCAGGATCACTGATCCCAGCTCCAGGCCCTGCACAGACACCCCAAAATCCCATCCTGTACCTGAGAGCATTCTCCAAATGGTTCTTGAGGTGGGAATCTTTGAGTCCCAGGACACCCCCAAAAACCCTAAATCCCAACACCTGAAAGTGTTGTCCAAACACTCCCTGACCTCTCAAATTACAGAATATCCTGAGCTGCAAGGGACCCATCAGGATCACTGATCCCAGCTCCAGGCCCTGCACAGACACCCCAAAATCCCACCCCGTGCCTGAGAGAGCTGTTCAAACTGTGGGAAAGAACCCACAACAATCTTTGAGTCCCAGAACACCCCCAAAAACCCCAAATCCCAGCACCTCAGAGCATTTCCCAAACATTCTGTGACCTCTCAAATTACAGAATATCCTGAGCTGCAAGGGACCCATCAGGATCACTGATCCCAGCTCCAGGCCCTCCACAGACACCCCAAAATCCCACCCCGTGCCTGGGAGCGTTGTCCAGACCCTCCCGGAGCTCTGGCAGCCTCGGGGCCGTGCCCATTCCCTGCGGAGCCTGCTCAGAGCCCCACCACCCTCCAGCGGGGAAGAACCTTTCCCAAAATCCACCCTAAACCCCCCTGGCCCAGCTCCAGCCGTCCCCATCCCCTCCCACACCTCCTCAGCAGGTGCGTGAGCTGCTCCTGCAGCCGCTGCTCCAGCAGGGGCGTCTCTGCCACCAGCGGGTCCCTCTCGTAGGTCACCTTCAGCCTCAGCTCGCTCAGCGCCCGCAGCAGCTGCCGCAGCTGGAACAGCCCCTGGCCCAGCTCCGTGAACCTGCGGGCGCCACGGGGCTCAGAGGGGTCCGGTTAAACCCCCCGAGCTCCCCAAAAAACCCCAGCCCTTGCCAGGTCTCCAGCGGGCGCAGGTTGGTGTCGGCGGGGCCCCCCAGGCACAGGCGCTGCTGCCGCTCCCTCCAGCCCCCCAGCTCCTGCTGCAGCAGCTCCCGCAGGGTCTCGCTGCGCCCCAAGAGCTGCTGCAGCTGCGCCAGCACCTCCTGGGGGGAGACGGGGGTCTGAGGAGGGGGCTCAGGGTGGTCACAGCCCCCTCCTCAAACCCAGCCTGGCCACCTTCTCACCCGCCGCTGCCGGTCCAGGTTCTGCAGTTTGGCCTGGAGGGTTTGGAGCTGCTGGATGTACTCGGGGTCCTTGCTCCTCTCGGGACCTGCAGGAAAAGGAGAGCGGTTGGGGGGGCTCGGGGAGGCCGGGACATCCCCCATCTCCCCCGGGAGGGGCTCACCTGGCTGGTAGTGCACCTTGTAGCAGAAATCAAAGGCGTCCTGCAGATCCTCCAGGTGCCTGAAGGCTCGTTCTGCCTCCTGCGGGCACCGGGAGGGGGTCGGGGGGGTCCGGGCAGCCCCCGGGGGGCTCGGGGG